>VURO01000844.1:23596-33883 GCA_015108175.1 Pelvicachromis taeniatus
GAGATATTTTTTTTTTTTAAAAAAGGCAAAAAAAAAAAAAAAAAAAAAAAAAAAAAAATCCCCTTTTATCTTTTGACAAAATATCACAATATTTTTAATGAAAAAAAATGTTGTTGTTTTTTCCACAGGACAAATGAAAATGAATCCAAAGAAAACATCAGAATAGAGACCAACGGACAGTGACTGGAAAGGATTGGTTTCACTTTGGGATTTAATATTAGTAACTGAGCAAACAGTGCCATAACACAGTTATGACTAAAGCTCATAACGAAACAGTCAACCCACTTACTGGGACATTGCTGTGTTTGTTTTAGCATGTTGACACTTCCCCCAAAACATGTACAAAACATAGAAGTTGCACATACTCTGTGGAGAAGAAAATGTAAGTAAACACTTATTTTCTACTGAAGTAGATCTATATCTATAGTATGCCTGCATTACTTCTGTTGCTATGTATGTAGAAATACTGAAAACCCATACTCAAGGCTGTGATATATAAAACATTACTGCCCTTTGTTATACCATTAACATCTTTAAAATAAAAAAATAAAAAATAAAAAAAACACCCAGTTGTTTCACAACTCCAACACCATTTTCTTATATGTTTGCAACAGTTTCTGAGTTACACAAAAACGGTGATCGAAAGAGCGGACAAGACTGAAACGCCTCACCTGTCGGCTTCCCCTTTGGTTGAGAAGCTTTTATTACGCTTGCAGTAACACAACAAACTGTAAACTCGAGTAGTAGTAGTATTTACCCATCTTTTAGTAAAATGTGTGAGAAGCGTCAAAACTAGTGTGACCACATATGACAGCTGTATGCAGCAAAGACTCTCATGTGGAGCTGAAATTATGTCCAGGGTGTATCCTCCATCTCGCCTTGTGACAGCAGGAAAGCCTCCAGTCTCACTGTGACCCTCAGCTGGATGAGCCGAAGAAAACAAGATAGATGGAATGTTGGCTGTTGGAATCACGTATTCATCATTAGCAGATGAGTCACTGTAATCAGTATAGCACGATCTTTGGTAACTTAGCTTATGAGGCTTCACAAGGGCCCAGAACGTCACATCAAATTAGTCGACCTGTTGAATAGGATTAGTTGCCACTCAGAAGAGTTTTGCTCATGTCCATCGTGATACTTCATCAGTTGTAGATGAGCGAGGTGACTCAAAGAGTAGAAAAATGTTTCTTTGCTTCGGGGACTCACTTAGGTATGTGTGAAATGCAATTGCACAGCACTGCTGACTCTGATGGACAGAAAACATCTGATGATTTCACAGATGCAGTTACAGCTGCATCTGTGAAATCATCAGATGTTTTTTGTCATCTGCAATCATCAGATGTCTTGTCACTGCTGCGGCTTATCATTACCACATCAGGCTGCAGTGATGCGGACGCTGTACTGGTCTGTTGTGGTGAAGAGAGAGCTGAGTATAAAAGCAAAGCATTTGACAAGGATGCCTCCTCCTGTGCACCTCCTGGGTGAGGTGTTTCGGGCGTGTCCCACCGGCAGGAGGCCTGGGAGCAGACCCCGGACAGGCTGGAGAGATTATATCTCCCGGCTGGCCTGGAAACACCTTGGTGTTCCCCCAGACAAGCTGGAATAGGTGGCTGGGGAGAGGGAGGTCTGGGCTTCTCTGCTTGGCCTGCTGCCCCCGCGACCTGGCTCCGGATAAGCTGAAGAAGATGGATGGACGGATTTCACAGATGTTGAAGATGAAGTAAATCCTACTACCAGTACTGCTGTCTTACAGAATTTCGGCATGATCCAATATGATCCAGCTTTTTCTGGTTCCAATACCTTGGCTGTAGCTATCTGCTGATACCGAGTATCAAAAGGAGATCAGTGTCAAATTAGGAATATGTATTCCTCACACACAAATGAGGAGCTGACAGTAAACAGATGAAGAGAAATAATTGTGTCTGACAGAACACTATGTTACCATACGCATAATAAAAGCTCACCAAGAAGAGTTACGCAAAAACCAGATCCATCCGTGTTCTCAGATAAAGTTTCTGACCAAACATGACGAGGATGAGGAGGGCACTTTGACCACAGTTAAAAACTTTTGCAAGCATACAAGCAGAAGCTTGAAATACCTCCAAAATACAGTATCTCAGATATTCGCTTCCTCTGTGTGACGTTAGCTCTGCTGCTAGCTGTAGCAGGAATGACCAAAATACTGGCTCGGGACATAACTAAGAGAAGCTGTTCTGGCTTTAAGAGGAGAAGGCTGGACTGTATTGGTGGTGTATGACATGAAATTTGGCAAATAAATTAAATGAATAATGTATTGTTTTTGGTTTTACCCAGCGCCAAAGAAAAATTGCCACTATTGCAACAACAAAAAAAATTACATTTTAAATTGTTTTGAATATTTTGTCAATTTATCATTACCAAGTCTGTTTAGAAAATAGAAATGTCAGGAAAACCAGGTCAGTGACTTTAGTGTAGATGATCTATCTACCATACATGTTAGAAGTCTATACTAATGTTATACATTTAGAAGGATTTTCAATCTCACAATAAGGACTCTACATAATTAATTTAACACTGGTATCCGATCAGTTCTCGATATTTCCACAAAGCCCAAAGTCATGGCATTAATATTAAATCGGAAATGGAAAAAGTCAGATTGTTATTTCCCTATGTGATTTATATATATAACTATATTTCACCAGAAAGTACCATCTCTTTTACACAAGATTCTTGGACCAACTACTAGCCATATAAAACAACAAATAGGCACTAAAAGCATCTAATAGCAATGACCACCTTCAGCACATTCTTTATGATGCTTTAAGTATAGGTATACATTATCGGCATGTTTAAGTTTAGTTCTTTACAATAGGTATTTCTTGTTCAACGTACATAATACTAAAATGATATTTTCCCCAGATCTGTTGCCAAGCAACATCATATGCAACAGAAAAATTAAGCCGACACCCATTGTTTCCTATGTTAAAATGAATACATTTAGATTAGATACAACTTTATTTATCCCGTGGGGAATTCTTTTACAAGATTAAGAAGCATGTTTACAGGCTGGTACAAACTGATTTGGGCTCTATGGTTCCCTTCTTTCACAACAACACTAAAGAGAGAAAAGAGGTATTCTTTAATAACTCATCCACCTTGATGCTGTGGTGTGCCTCACTTTTTCTAACTGGACCTCTTCACTGTATGCCACTCTATACCCTTTGGATCATTTTAATGAATCATTTGCCAAATATTACGGCTCACTGAGTGATGCAGTCCAGCCAAGAAGCGTGCGCTGTTTTATTAGACTGCAATTACTCTGCTACGAAACAGTAATAAGCAGACATGTATACCAAATATGCTAACTTCCTGCACCAAATGTTAAGACTTCAACTCTGAAAGTCGAAAACAAGTGGGTGACGTCACAGTGACTGCATCCACCTTTTACACGGTCTATGGTTAACTATTTCAGCAGACCAAGAGAAAGAGACGGAGGTAAGCTGGAACTTTACCCCATATGACTTTTTGACCAAAAATACACCAGTGCCGTTTCCTGAGAGTGGTCAGTGATGGTCAACCCAAACATAAAGATGCAGTGGTGAGTGAGAGACATTGCAATGACACACAGATAAAAGGTGACAAGCAAATCATCGAGTACATTATTTAAAAACAACAACACACTGTGAAGCGTGCTGGCACAGACTTTCAGTCACATATGAAGAAGGCTGTTAAGCTGTCTGAAAATAATCAATTTCAGTGTCAGAATTAAAAGAGCAATTTCACGTTTGCATTGCACACTAAACGCTACAACAACGGTATGTTTTTGGTCCGTGGATCTAGCTCTAATCTAGCCAAAAGTCTCTCTGTGATGTGAGGGTTCCTAAAATGGTCACAAACATTATTTAAATAAAGCTGTGATATGAAACAACAAGAAGCTTTCATCGTGCTGTTCTATTTTAAACCACTCTACTAATTTTTCTCCGCTGCAACAGCTGACAGCACGGTTCTTTGTACATGACCTGGATAAAACTTGCACACACTGATGCAAGAATTACGTACTTTCCCCATAACGTGCCTGTGTCACTGATGTTGACCTTCCAGTAAATAAAACTGTTTATTTGTCTTTGAAAAATGTACCAGCACTGCCTACATACACAAGTGAAACGTTACATTAACCAGGGCTATTAGTGGTTGTTTTCAAACAAAAATAAGACAGCAGTGGTAAACTATATATACTAAACTTCTAAACTTCAGTATATCCTTGTTATGATAAATGTTGACCTTAACCTGTCTTTACTCTGTCATGAGCAGTTTCCTTTAAATGGTATGCAGTCAGAATAAGAATTCTTTTCAGTATTATTGATGACAGATGATTCAAAAATTATAAAGATTGAACTGGAAACTAACTGCTCTCACAAGTAAAGGCTTGCAAAATTAATCATCAGTGCTATAATCTAGCAATGCAATGTAAAAGGTTTGTAATAAACCCTGTCCCCATGAAGAGTCAGCGTTGGGGGTGTTTTGTCAAAGGTGAGTGTGCTGTTGATTAAAGGGATGAGGGAATCCCCTGTTATTACATCTTACCAAAACAGTCTAATACTGTGCAACCGACCTTATATTCATGTTTGGGCTCATTTTTCAATGACATAAAGGAGGTCATGCAACTGTTCAACTGGTCTGGATTAGGGCTGGGACAACGCGTTGACGTAATCGATTACGTCGACGCGTAAAATACGATGACGTAAAAAATTTGCGTCGATGTGTCGTCACTTTAAAAAAAAAACACATGGCGGCAGCGAGTAGCGGTAACATGTCAACTTAAACCACGCCCCCCGAACACGCACAGTTACAGTATGGGGATATTTTAACCGAAAAGGAAGTGATTCAGTCTTTGCTGGCTTTGTAAGGTGGAAATGGCCTATCATAAAACGACCGTAAGTTTTCAACTTTTTTACTAACGCTGGTTTTTACCCTTTAATTCGTCCAGACACCCCCCATGTAGACATACACTCACTCATAGACAGAGATAGACACCCAACCTCCGTAAATGCAAAACTAATTTAAGCTGCTTAGCAGTAACATATATCATTAGATTAATCGATGCATCGAAAAATTAATCACTAGAGTCATCGATTCGGAAAATAATAGTTTTGCCCAGCCCTAGTCTGGATCATTTTCAATTGGAGCAATAAGTATTTCCAGTTATTAAAGTCTTCCTGTCTACTGATAAAAAGCAGAGTAAGCTGTTACAAATACCTTTTTGGGGAGGATGTGAATTTAGATTCACATCCTCCCCCATACCTTGGTTGAATACCTTGGTTGAAACTAATTGTTATTTGAGTTACTGTTGCATTTTTGCCCTGGACATTTTCTCAAGCAAATAACCTGCAGGGAAAGCACTAAAAACAGTATCCTGTTCTTAGTGTGTTTCACTTAAAAGGTTCCCCGTCACCGAGGAGGTGCCAGGAGCCTCTCCTTAGTGATGTAAAAGCAGTGTATGATTACTGCTTAAAATCTACCCAGCAAATAAAGTCTGTCACAATATGGAAGGAGCTGTTAGACATTATCACTAAAGTGCTAATTAAAAGGAAGCAGGGGAGACTTTGGATGAAGGCAGTAAGCAACTGGACAAATCTCATTGTTTCAGTCTTTGGACTAGTTAGACACGCTATTCACACTGATTTAAAGTGAAGGCTGTACTGGGAGTATGTCATGCAATACAATTAAGCAGGTTCCAACATGACAATGAGTTCAGTCAACAGGCCTCTGTAATAATTAGGCTTAATCACAGACAGTCTGTATGTGAGGAACTGTATGACACACTAATGTTACGCTTAAATCAGTTTAGAGACTGTGTCCCTGTTGTGTAGTTTGTACTCATGCAAGTATTTAAGCTATAAAATGTCTTCCTTAGTCCAAACTGTGGCCTTTGTTCAGTAAATCTCTAAATATTACTGTTCACCTTTAGTTGTATTGATAAAATAAATACTGGCTGACCTTTTGAAAAGGGTACACTGAGGTTACTGGAGTTAACTAAGAATAAACAAAAACACAAAACTAAATGAGCAAGGCTAACTGAAATAAAGACTAGTATTATGAGAAAAATGAGAAGTAACAACATCACAACACTTGATGAGACTTTGTGTCCTGGTGAGACTTGGGATGTCTATTCTATATGATCAGCAATCAAGTCAATCAAGTGCCATTAAAAACTGCATTATTCTGAAGTTCTAAAACACATGGTGTTAATGACTAATCTCTATACCCTAATAATGACAAAAAATAAATAAAACTTTAAAAAAAAAAAAAGTAATAAAAACTAAACTAACACTACATGCTTGTAGACCATAAAGACAAAACTGAAACATGCTAAACCATCATTGGCAGCTAACTGAGAATAAACTATATCCTAAGAAAAAGCTCTGAGGCAAGAATGAAAAACAAGTTAAGAGTTAATAGAAAACAATAAAAATTCTGGGATGCAGCTCCTCAGTGAATTAGTTCCTGAACACCCAAAGGTTTAAAAAAAAAGAACATACTATATACGTTTGTATGCTCCCTATCTCCTCCTAGACCAGTGAACCAATCTTGATGAGACATTGTGAGTGCCAACATGTATATGGCATATACAAACATTTTATACAGTTCCACAATCGAATGTTTGTACAGTTCAGTTTAATTAACAATTGGACTGTCCACCGAATGGAATTTCAGATCAGAATGCCATGTCCCAGTATGTAAGATATTATGGCATCATACTCTAATGATCACAACACACATGCAAAGCTCTGCAGAGGGGTCTTCATGAAGGTCAGATTTTTCCTGGAGGTCTGTAAAAGTGCTACCTCTTCAGGGTTTCAAAGCTGGAATTACTGGTTGATAATGGACTGCTGATGACAGATGGGCACAGCAGTGTGTATCGGCTGTAATAAAAACTTCCAAATCAATGATCATTAAGAGTCCTTCTCTTCAGACAGGCATGTTTAATAAACTGAGAGTATACTGCAGTGAAAATCTACCTAAATGGACTTTCTTAGTAAGTTTCTTGTGTGCAACCGTTTTTATATTTACGACGTAAACACAAGTATGGCAGGCACGCGCAGCAAAAACTTTCAGTAAAATTAAAAAAAAGGAAAGTTTAGCAAGTCTGGCTGCCACACCAACTGATTTAGCACAGCTCGACTAGCTAAGTTACTGCGCTAACCATAAGCAGGATTAAGTTCATAGCAACAATGACACCTCTCGGCATCATCCGCACACACGCTCGCACTTACTCCCCTTCCTTTACGCTACGGCTGTTTCAGCTTCCCTTCCGTCCGCTCGGGTCTGCGGGTCGGTGTGTAGTCCAGCGCTGGCTCAACTTCGCGCTACAGCTAAGCTACGACGGCTCCTAAAGGTTCACCATAGCTGTCAATAAAAGTACCCGCTGCTCCGTTATTTGCTTCCTCAAACGCCATTCTGTTGGTCTTTACATATTTCCCTGCTTCTTTTTACTCTCCAGACTAACTACACTGTAGGTCAACTCTACGTATTTGCTTTTTTTTTTTAGCCCGACATGTTTGCCTGTAGATCTAATAGAGCACGGACTGAAAGCTTCCCTGTAGAAACCTCCTGTTATGAGCGGACACGCTGATGCAGCCACAGATTGTGGAGGTTTGAGGGCGGAGCAGAATGCCTCTTTTTTTTCTCTTTAAGCTTCTTCTGTCTCTCTGACCTCGACTTCGTTCCTTCCGCGTTTGACGTAGAAAAAAAATAAAGAAGATCAATGGTGCTGTAGCTGGCACAGTAAAATAAACGTCATTCTCCATAATGAGCGCCATTCTGGGCATGTATAGCGGACCAAAGCGTAAAAAAATAATCATTTAAAAACAAATTTGAAAAAATGAATAAATGGCCTTGCTGAATGAGCCTTAAATTTAATTTAATCCACTTAAATGAAACTATAGAAAATATTTATTTGTATTTTTTTTTTTATTATTTAATCCCATTTAGGTTTTTGTATGCATTCATTTATTTAGTCTTTCTATCTCCATCTTCATGAATGCTTTTGTTTGTTTGCTCACTTTTTACTGCTATATTTCGAGGAACAGTCTTTTTTGGGGGGTGGGGGCATGTGGTTAACTTTTGTCCTGTCTTATGATCAATGTACAAGGTTATTATCACTAACTAAAACTAAACTAACAATTAAAGCTAGGTTTGAAAAAAACATTTAAGTTAACTGAAATAAAAATGTAAATAAAGAATGAAAAATAGCTGAAACGGTTTTGTGAACTTGGAACAACTAAAATAAAATAAAAATATAGATTAAAAAAAACTTTTAGTTTTAGTATCTGTTTAGTTTCAACATGCCTGATGAAGCGTTGATGAATATGTTTATTGAGACTACACTGTGGTGTGCCCATATACCCTCCCACACACATTACAGCACCCTGAACCATTCATACAAGGCAGGATGAATCAGTGTTTTCATGTTGTTTATGCCAAATTCTTACCCTGCCATTTGAATATCGAAGCAGAAAGTCAGTTTCTTGTTGGCACCCAGTACAGCCTTCTACTGTTGAAGGCCATCTGCTTCAAGGTTCAATGTGTTGTGTGTTCAACATGTCCTATGCATACCTTGGTTGAAACGAATTGTTATTTGAGCTACTGTTGCATTTTTGCCCTGGACATTTTCTCAATGTTCAGACCATTCTCTGTGAACCACAATGATTTAAATAGTCTAACTCTGCTTTTCTGATATTACTTTCGGTATAATTTGGGGAAGAATTTAAGGACATGGCAAAGCCCTTTGACCAAAAGCACCAGTTTATTTACCGTGCAGTCTACAGCTTACCAGATGAGGCATGGACTTAATGACTTAATGCTTTATTAGATTGCTGTTTACCATCAGCAACACTGCACATTTGTTAAGTTTTATATAGTTATAGAAGAGAGACTTCAGTTACAAAAGCTCAAATAGTCCCATTATTTTTTAGCTAAATGACACATTGTTTTCTAATCCATCTCTAATTCACATTTTCTTCCTGTCTCTTATGCTGCTGTAACAAGTTTATTTCCCCAGTGGGAAATTAAATAAAGTGCATGTCTAAATTGAAATAGTTACATAAGTAAACGTGCAAGGAAATATTTTTCTACACCACAAAGTTGACTGAAATAACCACGGAATAACTGGTGACCTAGAAACCGCAGGCTGCAGGAATTTTGGGAAGATTTGGTCAAACGGAAAGCAATAACCTTGTTGCATCTCACTTTTTGGCCCATTTGCAACAAGAAAATATACATATGTGTAAAATTCAAATTCTATCTGAGTGAACAAATTGTTCTGTGATGAATGGCTGATATTACAAAGAGACATCCCGTTACCAAAGACAGACAGCTCTCTCGCCGAGATTCTATTTTGGATGTAATCCTTTTGCTCCTCAGCTTTGGAACACTTTGAAAGAAGAAGTTCAAAAATATTATCCTCTGGCACAAATAGGACCAGCATAGCAACCCATTCAGATGTATTATCTCTTTAGATCTGACCCTGCCACTGATGATCCTCACATGCTTTTTCTTTGAGTTAATTCAATAAATACACATTTTGTGTGCAGCCCCAAAGCCATCCCTTGAGGTGGTTCACATAGATCAACAACCACAATCTATTTGCACCATATGACCACTGGAATGCAGAACTCTGTCCACACATCATTAAAAGCAGTCAAGTGCATTTCACAGCTAACCACACAATTTATCTATATTTTTCAAGATATACAGAGATACATTCTGTGCTACAAAATAGAAGAATGCATTCAAAATAATGTTGCAAAAAAAACAAGACAAACTATCATCAACTATCATCATAATTGGTATCCAGCTTGTGCTTCATTTAAACAGATTAAAACAGATAACATCCATCCATCCATCCATCTTCCTCCGCTTATCCGGGGCCGGGTCGCGAGGGCAGCAGCCCAAGCAGAGAAGCCCAGACCTCCCTCTCCCCAGCCACCTCCTCCAGCTCATCCGGGGGAACACCAAGGTGTTTCCAGGCCAGCCGAGAGATATAATCTCTCCAGCGTGTCCTGGGTCTGCCCCAGGGCCTCTTCCCGGTGGGACATGCCCGGAACACCTCACCCAGGAGGCGTCCAGGAGGCATCCTTATCAGATGCCCGAACCACCTCAACTGGCTCCTTTCAATGTGGAGGAGCACCGGCTCTACTCTGAGCTCCTCCCGGATGGCCGAACTTCTCACCCTCTCTCTAAGGGAGAGTCCAGCCACCCTTCGGAGGAAGCCCATTTCCGCCGCTTGTATCTGCGATCTCGGATCAG
>VURO01000845.1:0-20220 GCA_015108175.1 Pelvicachromis taeniatus
CAGACGTGTCAGAAGTGTGAGCACACGCTGATCTGCATTACAAAGTCTGCACCAGCAAGGCTCTGAAAGCCATCTCACCGGGGCAATAAAACACAAACGCTGTGTGGCACATTCGTTGACATCATTCTTTTCAGCTAGCTTGACAATATTTCCTGCACACGTAAGTGAACAGCTTGCCAAGAACATTAGTAAGTTTTGAACTGGTCTTTACCTTTTACAGCGCTGTATAAGACATCACGTGGCTCTCTGTAGAATAGCCAGTGATATCATCGCTGGGACACTCTTCCAGCCACCCACAGCGTTCCTCCAACACATACACAACAGAGACATCAGCTTGTCTTGATCTAGGCTAACACCTTCATGTGTTCTAAGCATGTTGGCTGAAATCTAGCTGCCGGTTGACTGAACGTGTCTGGTAGAGATTTAATGCGAGCCAGACACTGACTTCATCCCCACAGAGTTCACCACAGTAGTTCCATCCATCCTGCTACCCAATCTGCCAGCCAAGCCCTGCTTCCTTCCATTACTCCACGGGACTGCAGATGGGAACAGGAGTGGGGGGCGTTGTACCAAATCAAACATTTTGTTGCTACAGAAGGAAATAGGTATAAAGACCACCACATACACACTCCTACACAAAAGTCTCAAAGCTACTGTTTTGGGTTCGATTCGACATTTAATGTCATTCACATCAGTCCTGGCATTATAGCAGGACATCAGACGCCAGATTTTCTTCTTCCTCACATTCACATTTCTTCTTAGAAAAAAGACTTTCCAGGCTCAATTGAATAAAACTCTTATATAACCACTTACAGAAAGAGGTCCAAGCAAAATAAAGCAACACAGCACAACACTAAGAGTGGTAACGTGCATGAACTGAATTTTGTTGTTTTAATTGCACATAATTCAGTAACCACTATAACTACATAATTGTAGAGAATTACACAAAGACATTGAGACTTAAAAAGCTGCTATTATCAATATAGTAATAAATGATGTAACTGGTGTAACTCACTGTGAAAAACCCTGTGATAATTACGAGCCCTCTGTGCTATTCTCTACAGTCTTTCAGCTCAGCTGTTCTGGCTCCACTGCACTACTCTCATTCAGCAACAGCAGGCAACAATAAGACTTTTCAACAACAGAACTCTGAAACTCTCAAAACCTCGTCATGATAAATCGAGTACTTAGATAGCCAGGTATGTCCGTCGATAGTGAGCGGAGAGAAAAGGCTCTGCTGTGTGTAGATATCTCGTTTAAAGCTCCAGATAAAAATACTTTATTTTATCCACAAACTGCACAACTTGCAACCCCCGCCACTTTAAATAGTTGGCGGCACAAGTACCCTTTGCTCCCTCAGGATATTTTGTGTCTGCACCATTAGTGAGGTCAGACCCACAGTTGTTACCTAATCACTCTGCTTAGATCTACAGCCCTGACAGAATAGGTAATTGTCAATCTTGCTCCAGCACTGACTTTTAGACACACCCCATGCTGTGTAGGGCTGATACTAAAGAAGTGCTTTACAGCCCAAAGCCAGAGGCAGCAATGCTGAGATGAACACCCGAGGCTTTAGACGCTATCTACAATGCCCCTCAGCCCCACCCCTGCAACAAGTCACATGCTACATTTCAAGTTGAATGAATTATGCATTTTCCCTAAATAAGACTGTTTTGGTTAGAGAAATATATTTGCTTAGATGTGTGAATGCAAATCAAGATTTACTGCCTGGATAAGACATAACGCATATGTTTGATTAATTTTACAAAACATATTTCATATTGCTATAATATATAAGATATTTCAGCTTTACATATATTGCACCAAATCACAACAACCTGTCGCCTTGGCGACCTTTATATTGTAAAGGCAAAGATTCTACAATATTAGAAAGGAGTCCCAGCAATCAGACGACCCTCTGCGAGCAGGCGCTTGGAGACAGTGGGAAGGAAAAACTCCCTTATTATCAACCAGGTGCCCCTCTGCTCCACACCTGTAATCACACACTTGTGAAATGACTTTTTAAAAGGTCATGCTGTTCATTTTAGGTGTTTTTGACATCTGGTCCCCAATCTGTAGACACTTGCTTTCCAACTTCGGAGTTGACTTTATTACACATATTCAGTACAATCAACACAAGCAAGCTGCAGCTGGCACAGTACGACACTCCATTCATTTCATCTACAGCCTGGAATGGAACGAAATATCAACATTATAAATAGCTTTGCAACATAGAGGTTCAGGATAAGCCAAGGGTCTTGATCCTCCCATTCAGCGTCTATGGGGAAAAAGTGGTTATGACTCCGAACAACAGGTTGCATAATGATTTGAAAAAACAATGGGGGAAAAAACTTGCTCTCATATTTTAGACGGTAGTAACACTGCTTTTAAATCATTTAGTTAAGTAAGAGCTGAACATGTGTTGCCGTGCTTAAAAACTAATGATTTCTTTAAGGACTCTTCTTAAGCAGCAACAGTTGCAGCCATAACTGGTCATTTCCTGCCTCTGATGAGAAGTCAGACACTACATAGACCATCAGCAAATCTGTGAAGGGAGCATAGAGTAAATTACGGGGTGACATCACTGGATACACCCCCCTATATAACTGCAAACAGAATTACCTCATAAGAAAAGAATGGGCCTTATATGGTTCCAATAAAGACATCCTATACCACATCTGAGAGTCAGTCAATGTTGTATATTTTTCATGAAGAAGAAGACTTGGAGCAAACCACGAAGACACCATCCCACTGTTTGTCTTGGCAGCCATTTAGTGCAACATTTACATTTTGTTGCTTTGGGTCTATTTGGCAGTTTATGAGTTTCAAAGATGTATCGGAGCTTTTCCCGTCATGGAGCTGAGAGCTCTGGTGGCTGACTTCCAGGGAGACGTGACCTCCAGGAAATGGGGTGGCACCGGAGGGGCTGACAGCCATCCATCACAGATGGTGGCCTGGGACCAGCCATGGTGTGCTCATCGGCTTGCCTCTCAGCACCGACCATTTCATGCTTCTTGAAATCCAATACACATTTATATTTAGCTTGTCCTATCCACATTTTACAACACGGACAGCGCCAACAAAGACTCATGGCTCTAGTATGAGACATCACTGTTAATGGGTGTTGTATGAAATCCCGGCCATGGCAACGAACTGCAACCGCTCTGCTGTTTCTTTGTTGTTGCAAATGACACATAGCAGCGAGTGACCAGAGAGATAAACAACCAAAAAAGAATGACAAATGGAAGTCAGCTGTGGACAATTAATCAATGCACTCGGTCAATTATGTTGTAATGTTAGCAGCTTAAAGCCTGAAACATTTCATCAACCTTATCATGTAACACAGTTAGCACTCGCGAGCGCCACACACAATATCCCCTGAAAATCTAGAAACTCTTTGTGGCATATTTGACTAAACAGCTTAACTTTTATATTTGTTTTTGCCACATCTCACAAGTTTAGGAGGTCACTAAATCATTTGATGAATCGCAGTGTAAGTTTAGAGAATCATTTAAGCAGCTCAAATGAGGACAGAGGCTGTAAGAAGCTGAAATCCTTTTACACGTGACGTCACACGCTTAAATGGAAGTGATCGTTGTTTCCATAACGCATTACTCCTCGCTTCAGAAATGCACTGAGGTACAGGCACAACATTTTTCTAGGAATATTTAGTAAATAAAGTCAAAACCGGTCAATATCATTAGTGATCAGACGGCTGAACTTTATCCAAATACTTGGTATAAACAGCTGACTCATTTTAAAAACTTCTGGCCTGAGTGATTATAACTACAGCCACAAGAATCATCTCATCCCTCCCTCTTATGTCCTCCTCTCCACAAACATGAAAGCAAACAACGACTGGAGACAACATCGTGCTCAGACATTCGGACGTTGACAGTCAGGATCGAGCTTATCCGTTGCTACAGTAAATATAAACCAATGGCTGGTGACCGCACAAACTTGTATAGTAAATAGCAACACAAATCAAAGCGGAAGAGGCCAAAAAAGTGCAGAGCCTCGGTGAGATCCCAGTTGGAGAGGAGTGGGTTTTTTGAGCAGCACCAACTGGATAGTAAAGCGTTAGATAAAATGGGCACAAAATTCTTCACGCTATCAATAAATCTAATGTTTTTGTCATGGTGAGTAACATGGGTGTGTTCAGTATATGATCTTTAATATGATATGTGGGTATGTGTCTTATTTTAGATATGAAAATGTGAAATTTAGCCTGTGTGGCTAAATCTGGCACATTTACATGATGCATTTAAGTGCTTATGTTAATTGATATGCATTGCTCCTTTTAAATAAACAGTCTGTACCTATACCACACTGACTTATCAGAATCAAGCTGTTACAGCATGTACTCTTTGCCTCTTTGATCACATCTGGTTAACAACATGAAGCATTAACACAGCTTTTCCTTATGCCTTGCCATCCTTTTAGCAAATATGTTGCGCTGCTGAGTTTATGACAAACGATCTGACTTAAATTTAATGAAAAGCAGCCACTCTGCGTACTGCCCACAGTTGGTGAAAATGTCCCAGTCCAAACTACTGTAAAACCTGCCCTCTGTGATATCAGCAGAAGCAGTATACACTTCTTCAGAGGACTTATTTTAAGACTCTAGAGATACATGTTCTCCATTTTATTTATTACCAGGAATTAAACCAAACTGTTAACTGGGGAGGATTTATTTCTAGGTTTATTATCACAAGGCTAAGCAGCTATATTTCACACACTACTATGAACCCTGTCAGTGTGTAAAATATGAAACTGAACGATTTTAGCCAATGCTTACAGTGCCCTCACCTACAAGTCAGTGACTCAATTTTACAACCTCAATGAAGGCTTCCCCTAAGACGGGTCTTACAATCATTTGATACACACCATGGGTGCTGACACAAGCGCTGTTTCTTTTACAAGTTCGATGTTAGCGCGCTAGTAAAGTTGGGAATCAAGAAATTTAAGCTTCTTAGCTTTGTTTCCAAAAAAAGGAAAGTTGCAAGAGTTAGGCTCAAAACAAACAGGTCAAGTACTCTGACCTGACTTTTACTTTACTCTCTGGGACATTCCTCCAAAATTACCTCATAGGGGGGAAAGCAGGCCTGGAAAGTAATAAAACCTGTCTCAGTAGAGATGGCTTTTCCATCAGCTCTCCAGGTTCATTGTTCAGGGCTAAAGTTCCAATCTGTAGCAAAGAGGTTGTAATGACTTAAACTGCTGAGGGATAAACTCTCACGTCTCAAAGTGTTGCTGCTTTTTAGTAGCTATAGTTTAACTTTACACCTGAGTTAGCTAAAAGTTTCATTTTGGTTTACGGTGTTTTGGTGTACACGCAGGGTGTCAGTATAAGACAGGTCGGGTTTCACATGTCCAAAGGCCACGCTTAAGCCAAGGGGTTCTTCAACTACAGGAAAGGATGAAAAAAACTGCAAACACTGTTTCCTCTAATTATTTAAAAGAAACTTGAACATATCACATGGTGAATATACAGTACAGGGCAAACGTTTAGGCACTTTAGACGTTTAGATTATTATCCATCATGCAATACAGTCAGGAAGTAAATGATTATTGGTCCAAAATTCATTCTGCAGCATGACCAGCATGCCAACCACATAGCCAGACTCCAGTATTCCAGTATGGCTGAGATGAATACCTGTTGCTGAGGGAGAGGCTGCTTTCTTTGCTCTAAGTAGTGTATCTGGAGTTGCTATGACAAGGACATCCTTGCTTTGCAGCAGTGCTGTTATGCAATGGCAAATAGCTTGTGAAGGAAGAAAATTTGACACAATCCAGCTAGCTTTATCCCAAATAGATTGCTCAGAAATTGGGAAACAGATTCAGCGACTTATTGAAACATGTGCAAACACACATGGAAATACAGTATATAAGAAAGAAATGGGAGTTTGAACATTTCTAACAAGCCTGAAAGTCAGTATTTGGTATGACCACCTTTATTTTTTAACGCAACTCTGGCATGCTTTTTTATTTCTTTTTTTAAGACTATTTTTTTAAGTAGTCTGCAGGAATAGTTCTCCAGACTTCTTGAAAATTATTCAAGACTCTTCTTTGGATGTTTCTGCCTTTTGTTCTGTTCTCTGTCAAAATGATCCCACAGTGCTTCAATAATTTTGATCCATGACTGATAGTGTTCAATTGCGTTTTTCCTGTCCACGTGTGCTTTTACTGCATTGGCCGTATGTTTGGGATCAATGTCATGCTGAAAGAGGAAGCTGTTGCCAATCAGATGCTGTCTAGTTTTAATAGATTCTTGGGAATCTTTTATTAAAAAAAAGAAAATATATATTTATATATATAATCTCTCATAGATTTAGCCAGCGAGATGAGAGAAATGTATTTCTTTTGATGAACAGCCTCCTCATAACAAACTGCTTAAAGATGCAATTTTAGGTTGTTTCATTGGTCATTTGCCTGTTATGTGTAGACAACACTGATTCATCCCTTAACATAAGTGCCCTTTTTTATGCTTCAATAAGTGTAAAGAGGCTTAACGCTAAAATCGTATTCTTTTAAAAATGGTCAGGTAGAAGGTCTGGACTGAAAATTAGTGCGAAAGCAGCCAATGTCCAAAAAAAAGAAGACCATCAGAAATCCTGCAGAACTGTTGCTCAACCATTGTTCACCACTTTAAGAAGTTAAAGTAAGAAGAATTACAAGAAGTTAAACCGAAAGAAGGGGTGGCTCAAGACTTGTGCACCGTACTGTTAATCTCTCTCTCTGAGAAAAGAATAAAGAAAGGTAACAATTAGGAAAATCTACAATATAAGCAAATATCAGAGAATTATTTAGCTGAATGAGCAGACAGCTGTCTCTTGTTGACTTCCTCTAACCAGTTCCGCATGTTGTATAGGAGGCAAACAACCACAGATAGCTGCGATTACCTAAAACTGCAAATGATGGATTGCATAACGACCGCTGATTCACAGCTTCATTAAATGTTTAATGCACACATGCACACAATTAAAAGATTTAAAAAGGAAATTGGGTTTGAGAATGTTAAATCAGGCTGCTGAAAAGCTGGCAGTAAAAAGTACACTAAGTAAATTTAAATACTCTGATATTGGATTAGTGACGCACACATAGTAGATAACAGTCTTTGTCACAGATGGCAGACAAGCTGCAGACTTCTATGCTGACAGGAGACTCGGCAGTACAACGCACAGTGTTTACATAATCTGAGGATGTTGCCTGAACAGACACACTGGTGTAATACTGTCTGTCTGGGGCTCCAGTCTGTTTAATGGCTATGCACTGCCTGACCAGTGGAAATAGCTGACTAAATATTGGCTAAGTTGTTAAGGCTGGCTCAGGGAAGCCATGACAGACAAACATTAGGTAACTGTGGTTAAGCGCCTTCAATTTAAGGTATTAAGACAGAGGTAACGTAACACAAGCATAATGAACCGCATTTAAAATAATCTTTATGCAGCAGGCTACAAACTATGTTTTTGCAACTGAACAGACCATGAATTACTCTACTTTATTCTTCTAGTCCACAATTAGGGAAGTAATCAAGTACAGCATCTGCTACAAATAGCCGTGCAAATGAGAGTTTAGGGCTGATTAAGTGTCTGACTAGAGCAATGGTTGAAACAAAAGCCATGGAGTTTTTTTTGACTGAGTGCATTGCAATCCGGTACCTTAAGGTCATCCAAGTAAGGTTATACGAACAGAGGTCTTGGAAAAGAAATTTGCTGCATGGATCTGGAGGAACAGCAAACGTTATAAAGTTTTCCTTTTAAGACAATTCAATCGACAGGCACCCTATTGTTCCACAGTGAAACTGACTGCCAGTCCTGTGAAGGGAAAGTACGAGTAATAAAAAGTTTCATTTGACTGCTGTTGCTGGATGAATGTAACTTTTGAGTCGTTTCACCAGGCGCTTTGTGTCACGGCATCGGGTCCTCGGGAACGACACGCGACATTTACAACGACCTGTCAAATGGACAGTAATTATGGCAACGAGCTCCGCCACTCGCCGGAAATTAAACACTTGTCGCAGTAAAGCGTGCATTGTGCACGGTCGTGTGCAGGAATCCAGTGGCGTTTCACTAGTAAACACTTCACACTTCAGAAACATTTCAAAGGAAAAGTTTCAACTTACAGAGAAGAAACTTTGTCCCTGAAATCTGCCTGTTCAGCTTACCAAAACCAAACCCTAGGGTCATCTCTCTCCCATTCATAGCTGCAATGACAAAGAGGCAGAGCTAAAAGGACTTGACTTTGCATGTTCAGAAATGATTCCAAAGCTAAACTTCCAAACTAAACATGCATGTCCAAAGCGGGATTGGAAGACTGTTCTTATGAGGTAGTCTGTACGAACGAGACGAAAAAAACTTGCAGACACTCAGCCAAATTATGAGCTCAACTCTGGCCTCTGAAAGCAGTCTGTGCTGAATGGGAAACTAAGTGTATACATGTGTTTGTTCAGAAGCGTGTGGTAATTAAGCTTGTCTCGTTTTCTGATGTGGTCCAGGAAATGCCTCACTGTTCCACTCGAGCCACGTTTAGGTTATACTAGTAAACATTTTGTATCCAGATTTCTCCGCGCTGTAAGACCCGTGGTGTAAGAGTCTTATAAAATCTTTCCGAAGGCATCTACTCATTACTGTAACTATAAAGCTTGAAATCACATTACATCAGTGTAAGTTGTTGAATGCAAGGAATTAAAGAAGAATACGGCCATTTCTATGCCAGTAACTCATCTGTTGGAACTTTATCGTATAAAAGTATTATTTAAGTCTTGAGCAGACATGGGTTCTCCCGGTCGTTTTTTGTGGTTCATTTGGTTTTCGCCTGTGAAATTTGGGTCCGTCTTTGGAGTGAGGGCAAGGAGCATGCTTTAATCTGGAAAATATTACCGGGGGTGGAAGAACATGGGAAACAATAACAGTAAGAGGATTCCTCCTCTTCCATCCTCTGGGCTGCGTGATTAGGAGATATGCTTTCGTCTGCAATTTTACCTCACCACAGCAAACCGCTTGGCCCCCATCCTCCGCTACTCTTTTTCCATCTTCCTCTAAAGCAGGCTTTAATATTGGCCCGCACATTATGCAGAATGGCAGGAGCAGCAAAGAAAATCCCTCAGGTAATGGTTATATTAGTCCACACTAAACTAAGTTGTGCTCACGAAGACCATTTAAAAGGTGAACGTTCATTTCACTTTGAGCTTTCAGGTGACTACAATACCTCCTGCCAGCAGAATCCTAATAGATGACACTGACGTGTCATCTATTTCGTTGCCCTGCGTGGAAAGCTTCCCATGTTCAATCGAATACTTGCACTTCACACATGGAGAAGTCATCAAAACAAGTGGAGCAAGTAGTGCTTCCTTCAAAGCAAAATGACTCCCTTCTGTTTTTGACATTGAGAGAGCCAAAGCTTTCCGGCTACTGATTAACTACTGTTTTCACAGAGGAAACCATAACAAATGATTTGTACACTGTCTAACAAAAAATCACCACGGGGACAGTAAACAGAAAATCTAATCCACTTTTACTTCCTGCTGGGTTGTATTGCGGAAAATACCTCGTGGAAAGGTAAGGCTACTGAGAAATGAAAATATGTACAAATCAGCGCCAAGCCAAACACTCTTATGCTTGATGCCTTTACATAATTACTGAATAGTTTCAATGTTTGTGGACATGCCACGGTCCTAATGGAATTAAAGAGTGGTGATGTGTGATGAAAGGCTACATGCAAGGGGATGTACTAATCCTCGCAAGAGTGCAATTCTAGCAGACCTACTTAAATGAAAGTAATATAAAAATGGTGCAAGAAAAGTCAGTGCACACAACTGATTATCTGAGTCACTATCACAACAGGGGATGATAACTGAACACTTTTTGGCTGTTAGTCCTTCTCAGAGAGCATAATATGAGACATTCAGAGTCTCATATTAAGCTCTTGAATGCAGAGTATAGAAAACGGTCCGGTCACACAGGCTGATTGTGTAAGTTCTTTGATTTGACAGTTTATAAAGAGATTTGAGTAAACTAGTCTGCCCCATATACTGTATGTCACGCTTTCTGATGTTTTTACCACTCAAAGCACTTCGTACTACGATCCACATTCACCCAAGGATACTTCAACAAGTAGACTGGAGGAGCCAAGGGAGCAAACCACCAACCTTTTGATTAGCTGACTATCCGGTTGTACCTCTTGAGCCACAGCCTCAGGAGGTAGAGTACACATTTCTCTATGAGGGGTGTCTGTTACTACAAAAGTCAGTATTTTGGGGAAAAATGCTTATTTACCTTGTGGATGGGGGGACATGGCTCTAAACCCACACTGATCAAGGTGGATGGCCCACTCCAAATCTGGTCCTTACAAAGGTTTCTTTCATTTAAAAGAAGGTTTTTCCTCATGATTGAAGTGCTGGCTCATGGGCAAACTGTTGGGTTTCTCTCCGTAGTACCTTTTCCTGGTTCAGAGTTGTTTTTTTCAGGAGGTCACTGTGCTTGAAATCATGACCGGTCTCCACACAGACAATGCAATCATTTTATGTTACTCTATTAGACAGAAAGGTCTACAATTTCTTTTCTGTTGTTTTGGAACATTTTACAAACAAATGCCATGTGCCAGAAAAGATGGTCTTTTTTTCTACTTAAGATTTAATGCACATTGTTTTTAATGTAATCAACAAATTCTTTAATTACAAAGAAATCTGAACAGTGCTTTATCTTACTGTAATGAAAAGTTTGCACAAACATTGTCATACTTACAGCGATTAGTAACTTACGTTCTTTTTAAATTGATCATAAATCCAAATTCTTGATTTATTTCTATATTATGACCATTTTGCCATCAACCTGATTATTTAATGTTATGTTTTCTGTTTACAAAAGTAAGTGTTTGCAGACAAACAGGAACCTGACAATCGGCAGCTTCCAGCAACCTCTCGCCTCCTTGTCAGGAAATAGACAATTCTCCCTAGCAACTGAAGGTTGCCAGGAAGTGCAGACCATTGTTTAATCAACACAAGAACCAATGAGATTGCAGCATGTGCTTAAAAATGAACACTTTACTTTTGTTGCTTCCACTTCAGATGTCACTGTAATCTGTGCAACCCTTTCTAAAGGAAGATCCACAGCCAGTCACTTTTTAATGCTCTCAAGGCCATCAGACGGTTACATCTGATATTATTATATGACCGTGTTTTGATTGCCAGGTATTAGCACTCAGGCAGTCCAGCAATAGATGAGATGAAATATGACAAAATGTTTAAAAAGTGAAATTACTGTATAAATGAAGGAGGTCACGCATAAAATGTACTGTTTAGTCGTCTTTGCACCCCATGCATGTTGTTATTCACTACACTGGCTCATATTTTATTTAAACCAAATGCAAACTTGAAATCTAAATGATACTTTTGCTATCATTACGTGTCAATTGTTTTATCTTGATTGTTTAATGCATCATTTCTCTATTTTTATAGTAAGAGTTGGCATTTTGAAATTTACAGTTGACAACATTTACTGCTGGTATTTATTTCCTGATTTCACAAGCTGTCGAGGCTAACCAGTGGCGACATTAATCCCGGCTGGTAGACTTTGCTTCAGACCTTCTTATTTGGGTATCAGGTTTAGATTCACGTCATTATCCGTCAGCACTCAGAAAGCTTCACATATGTTAAAGGCAAGAGCTGTTCTGAAGACGGCTGGTGGTCGAATGCTTTACCGGGAGCTTTTTCATTTGTTAGCTAAGTTCAAACTTTAAAAAGCTTGACAATAAAAAATAGTTCATAAAAGCATCTACTAAGTTTTTATTTACAAGTGCCTTAGTGCTCATTAGTAACACAACTAATTAGCCTCGTAGATTTAAATTGAGTAAGTTAGATTAGATAAAACTTTATTTATCCCGAGGGAAAGAACTTAACACTGACAGCAGTGTTAACGTTTTCACAAGGATCACACAAACACACACATACTCTGCTGAAGGAATGGAAAAGGCCACACTTGACTGAATTTAGTCACATTAAGCGGAGTACATATTCCCTGGGACTCTCAGGTCAGGCTTTTATTTGGAAACCTCATCATTAAGGATGAAGTTTCTGATACAAAACAAAGACGAACAAAATTAAGAACAAAAGTCATAATCCATGAATGACTTTGTGTATGAATCCCATGTTGTTCAGTATTTATCATAATCAAACTGATCATAATGAATTCAGTACATTCAGTAATGGTGCTTACAGCTGCCTTTAATTTGTGGGATGACAATAAATGTGTAGGTGTAGTTGATGCAAACATTATTGGACTTTCTTGCCTACTAGCTTTTAAAAGTCGGAGCTTGGACTTCTTTAAGTTTCCTTGAAGACGTTTCATTGTTCATCTACACATCACATGTGGCCATATACAAACTTAAGCCTACTGTGATGTGAAAAGCAATCCCTGTGATGACAAACTGAGTTCACCTGCAGCTCCACTGAGTGAGCTGTCCTGTATCTCAAAGGTGATGACAAAATTTTGACTTGCAAATGTGAAAGTGTAGTATACACTATATTGATAGTATACTGATACTATAGTATCAGTATAAAATGCAGATTTTCCATCTGCTTACTATCACTAATAACTGGTAACTCATAATCATCATTGTGTAGCATTAAGGTGTAGAAAGCCTGACAGAAACACTGTTCCTGAAAATGGAGTGGCAATCAAATATTTGGACAAACACAAACTTTATGATGTGTAACACCATAAGCATGTAAGTAAGTCTTTGTCATAAAAGGTATTATTTTGAAGTGGTATTGAAAAAATAAACTTCCTACTGGTTGTTACACAAAACACATGATCACTAAGAACTTTTCTGACAGACTGCAAATTTTCAACAAAGTTCCTTATACTAGAAAATGCCCATAAACTCCATAAATTCCTGACTTCTCTGAAATAATGTCTCCCTAGTGCTGCTACTAATGTGTTAGGCAGTATAGCATAGTTGTATGGAATTTTAAAGGCACCCCCAGGCCTCTTGGGGGTCTCGGGGGTGGCCCTGCTATCATCAGTATTTCCATAAACAGTAATGAAATGAGCTATGGGCTATGCTGCGGCAGTGTGCCTTTCCAATCTTTCCTCAGGCTGCTCTTCATCCAGAACTTAAGCCATTAAATCTAGTGGACCTGAACCTAAAAACATAGCTGCAGAATACAGTTTTCACAAATAACGGTGGCAAAACTAGAAGGAACCAGACAATGATTCAGGATTTAACAAGCTTATTCCAAGAAACGTGTCCTATAATTGTTCAGTAAGGTTGGAAAGAGACAAAAAAATAACAATTAAACAGCGATCACTGCGACGGTGAAAAAAAAAACAGTCAACTAAGTGAAAATCTAAACATCTTCAACTCTGCCATCTGCAGCTCATTGTCAGTGCTGCTGTCTCCAAACCATTGTAAACCTTCCCTTTAAATATAGTTGCCATCCTTCACAAACCACCCCTGACGTTCGTCGCCACTCACTGCTCCCCTCTGTCTCTTACACCGGCCATTGCTTTGGATGGTTGACCCCAGGTGTTTAAACTCATCCATCTTCACTACCTTTACTCCAGGCAACTTCACAGTTGCACCTGTCTTCTTCTCATTCACACACACGCATTCTGTCTTGCTTCTCCTGTTTTTGTTCCCTTCCCTCTAGAGAACACCTCCTCCTCTGCAGGCCCTCTTCCACCTGCTCCCTACTCTCACTACACATCATAATGTCGTCTGCAAACATCATAGTCCACAGAGAGTCCTGCCTGGCCTCAACATCCCTCCCCATTTTCCTTTGCCAATAGTAGCACAGTTTCCACTTGCACCCTGTTGGCCAACAGTAGAGGCAGTAGTTGTTAACCCGGCTTTGTCCAATCTGTCATGGAAGTTTCATTTTTTATGATCCACATGTTTGATTTGGCCACGATTTTTCACCAGATGCCCTTTCTGACACAACCCTCCCTATTTATCCAGGCTTGGGACCGGCACTATAGGAGTACACTATAGGACTACACGGGCTTGTAGGCCTCTCATGGCTGGTTTAGTGATTATGTAGTGTATGATTTGTTCTCCCAGGTGAGGTTTAGGGGGCATTCTCTGTAACTGTGGAACTAATGGTCATCGAGCTGAAAAAGTAGGTCAAATATGCCGCTGACATAATTCACACAGAGACTCACCAATTTCATAGTGCGCTGTGAAATCTGAACTGCACCACAGCCAGCCTGCACTAATGACAGAGCTATATGTGTTATGTGTGAAACACATTCCCTGTCAGGCCACCGGGATGGCCTATTAAAACTTATCCATGTATAATACCCATAGAAAACAAGTGGGATTGCTTTTCACCAGCACATTAGGTCACACCTAATTATATTTTCAACTTGATCTTTTACGGCATAGAACTTTATTTGTTGTCTTGCTCTGCATCCATGGATCCCAGTGCACAGCACCTGCATAAGCCTTTACCTGAGTGCTCCTTTGGATTCTTTCCAAGTGATGTAAGGAAATCCAGACTTGTAAATTATGTCTGGAAAGCACACAACAAATCTTTAACTGTTGAAAAATACATACGGCAACATCAATCTTTAAATTCAGTGTCACAAGACAAGATGTCTTTGTAGCTTATTGAGATTATTTAGGGCTCCAGAAACAGGGGAAAAGCTGAACATCAGGCAAAGTAAGTAACTTCTGAATTCCTGACGTTTGGTCACAAGCTGCACATGTGGACAGATCTCTTAATGTTATTAGCAGTAAACGCATTGTTAGACTATTACACCGTTAAATCGCCGCTTGAATAACGTTGAGGGAATTTCAGACGGGGCCACACAGGTTGCTCATTCCTTCAACATCAGAATAATGAAGTCTGAATGAAATCCTGTTCCTCTGAATTCTCACACGTTGAATATTTACTAGTCTCATTTGGCGGTTTTGTGCAACAGTTGGGGTGAGCTCGACAAAATCCTGAGCCAGTCCCATTCTTTCCACTCAGATCATAAAACTCAAAGTTTTCCTCCCAACAGAATGGCCGTTGTAGGCCCAACCACAGGGAAGAGTGAGCTCTACACAGCAAGGCCATGGAATAATTAAGCAAACTCTTTCCATGCCACATCATATTTATGAAAATATCAATATTTATGTTTTAATAGCTTTGTCAGAGTGCCACCTTATTAGAGCAGAGAGACGTGTCAAAAAAAGCCTGTTACAGCAGCAGTTTACAAAGGCGAAATCTCGGTACTAATAAGCTTGTCAATCAAACACTGATAAGAAAGAAGCAACAGGCCGCGGGGGGACGAGGTTGACGCAGGTCACCACAGACCCATCCGTCATGCCACGCAGACGGGGAGAAAAGCTGGCCTGTACAAGACTGCATTTAAACTAAGGTCACTATGGAGACACTTCTGCTAGGGACATACGCTAACTGCCAAGATACAAATCAGTGACTTAAATGATCTGATTTGCAAAGAAATACAGACACGTGTTATGAAAACATATTAATATTTTGTCAAAAAAAGCATGAAAGTAAATGGGCCAACTACCTGAAGCACATTTTATGTTTGAATAAGAAACTGCTGACTTCAGTGTAATAGTTTATTTATATTTTCAGTTTAAAATCCATTAATGAGAGGGCACTAGAAACGTCTTCCTCTGAAGCTTTAGTTTAGTTAATGACTGCAGAGTTATTCATATCTAAGGCTTAAATTTTAAACCAAACAGCTACCCTAAAACTGAACAATCAAGAAGACAATGTAACTGTACGTTTAACAACCTGTTTGATATCCATTAAAAGACACAGGAGCATTTCCCCATGAGTACAATGCCCCTAACAGCTTTGTAAGTCTTTCCTACTTTATTTATACTTCCTAACCTCTCATGCGGAGCACCCTGGCAGAGCAGGTATAGACAATAATTCCTCTGAGAATTTTCTCCATTAAACTTCAAATAACTGGGCCCTGTAGAAATATAGCCTTTTGAGCATATCTTCATAGGGGCTCAGAGTCATACTTGTAGTATTTTTCTAAATAAATACCAAATTGTGGTAATTTGTGGTAATTGTGGTAATCAAATTAATTCTATATTTGCACTTTCACTATATATTAAAAAAGACATGACCTTAATAGTAACCTGTAACTACTTTAACTAAACAAACATGCTTTTGTTTTCCTGTGCATTTGTACAACAATCAGTTTGTGAGGAGGAAAGAGGAAAACGGCAGCATGGTCTACATCTTCTGAGGAGAGGATATTTGGACACTTTTATTTTTATCGCATAAAAAGACAAGAGTGTGATGTTCAAATGAAACCCACATCCAGGACATAAACAATGGCATTACAGTGCTACATTACTGCAAGGACAGCATGCTAAGACAAAGCTAGCTAAAAAGCCAGCGCTATTTTAAAGCGGACTGCATGCCGAGAGCATCATCGACAACAGATAATACAGGAAGTGATGAGCAGTCAGGCTGCAACCACCATTTCTGCAGCCAATCGCAGAGAGACTTCAGATGCGATTGCTTTGAAGTCTCTCTGGGCTGATTCTGTGGCTTTATGTTTACATGTTTAAAGCAAAAGAAAGATTGTATGTGTTGCAGTTTGATTGTAGCTGGGACTAAAGGTTCAGATTTATATCAATTTGTTAATAATTATTAACAAATTATTTGACAGTGCATTTGAGGTCATTTTATGGAGCGAAGAGAAAGAAATGTTAAGATTAGTACCAACATTATTCTCTTGCCTTATTTGTATTAATTGCTCCTTCCTCTGATAATGTCTGAGCCAGCAGTTAGACATCAGACACCCCCTTTTATGTGAGTGTGGACAGAGCCTGAAGCAGAAAGCCGGGCTTTAACAGAGAACACTGATTATACATAATTGTTCTAACTAACTTGGGTTTTTAGTGTTGTCAAGCAAGCTAAAACCAAGAACGGCTGACTATCTTGAACTTGCTCTGCATTATTCCCCCAAGAAAGTTTTCAAGTACACAAGAGTTTCTTTAAACTATTACTTTTACAGAATGAATGATGCACACTCTCTGAAAAAATGTAATTTATTGATTTTAATAATGTAGTCTTTACCACCTTTCCACCTCTTTGTATATCTAATTGAAAACAATGAGTCGTCTTTGTGCAAAGATTGATTTTTACATGATATAACTGCTTTACGTTTACGTTCCCTAGTGCGTGCAACAAGGTGACAAGCCCGGGCATGTCTGAGAGCAAGAGCACCTCAGCTTCCTAAAAAAGGGACTACTTTAACAACCTCCAATAAAGTGCAGGACTTCCAAGTAAAGTGCATGACGCTTTCACAAGGCAAAAACCCAACATTGAGTACAAACGGGCTATAAAGGTGATGCGTGACCCAAATATGAATAAACGAGTCAGCTGAGCATCGTTGGAGAATTCACTAGTTATAATTTTTTTTTCTTTATCATGAGAAATATCCTACATATATGTTGAGTACATATATGGTACATGTTGCATGGCAATAAGAAAGTACACACTCTATCAATTGTGATGTTTTAGATATCTACATGTAATTACAAATGATCTGGTCATTAGTCAATCTTAAAATTAGGAAAGCAAATCTCAAACGTGTCATTATTTACTTGAGTCAAAGACCCTCTACTCCAGACTTTACAGGCCTCAGTTAAATGTTAAAGATCATGACAGTTAGAAAAGGACCAAACAACTTATTTAGAAGAGCTGCTATGAGAAAGCCTCTTCTGTCTAAAAAAACATGGCAGCACAGGTTAGGTTAACAAAGCTGCGTCTGCACAAAGGCTTCTGTAGCAATGTCTTCTGAACCAACCAGAGCAAAGTGGAGTTGCTTGGTCACGTGTTTGGTCAATGTGCACCACTGATGTCAAACTCTTCAAGTCTGAATTGATTCCACAGCATGTTATGTTGTATGAGTGCAGCGATAAGATTTAATTGCCTTCAAAGTTACTAAAAAGAAGGGGAAAACATGATGTCATGCTTTTCCTTCCAGTTCTCAAGGGAAACCGCTGTTGATGAAACATCAGCTCATGGAAAAAAACAGGAAAAAAATGTCTATTGCTGTAATCCTGAAGCTCTGTTTTATTGAAAACTGTAATACTTGTATTTTGGCCAGTAATATTTCTAAGTAGAGGACTACAGTTCTCTTTCAATAAGCTTTCATAATCAACAACATCAGCATTCAAGTCAGGACAACGCACATCTTTTAAATACAATATGTTGTAACATTTGAAACACATGGGTACTACAATAGTTTGCTTATATGAAAAAGCTGTTTTTAGCTGTTTCTTTCCATTTCCTCTTATGTGTGTGGACACGTTTTCCAAGTTGCTGCAGGAACATATATGGCTAAGAGAAGAAAAAGCAACATTTTTTATCTTAAACAGGAACTTTGACAAATCCAAAAGTTTCTATACAGCAATTAACCCTTTCATGCATGAATTATGACAACCTCAATCAGGATTGAGAAGTATTTTTTATTCATCTTCAGGCATGAAAAAACGATTTCTGAACTTCATTTTTTTAAACATGTACTTTTCACAGAGTTTTTTTTACATGTCCACTTAGGTGGACAACATACGTTTTGACTTTTGGCATGGAGTGACACATCAGTGTCCAATGTTATGTGCAAGTATACCATCAACACTGACACAAATACAAGAAAACAGCCTTTGAATAGCTGTCCACTGTAGTGTAGTCTACTGTAGTGACCACTATGCATGTTCGCTTCAATTAAATTTTATTTATATAGCACCGCATCACAACAACAGTCACCTCAAAAGGGGCTTTATATTGTAAGGTAGTGATGCTGCAATAATACAGCAGCACTTGGCAACAGTGGGAAGGAAAAAAATGCATCATCTAGCTTTCCAGCATCACACTGATGTGTGACAGGATATTTTTAATTTGAAAAATATTCTGCAAATGCAAGAAAGTATATTTGTTTGAGATGCACATTGAAGGACATATCCTGCTACAGCAGTTAACCTATTTAAAATATTCACCAAATGTCAGCAAAAAGAAGCAGAAAAACTGTTAACCTTGACTCAATTTCTAGTAATAACAGAAACTTTCCTGCTGCAAAACCTGCAAAACCCAAAACGATGTACTGGAAAGGATCCAGGCTCTCAAATTATTAAATCATTCACCAACATAGGAGCCCATCTGTGAAACATTTCCAAACTGAAGATCCTTTCCACCCTCTCTCCCATGTGGTAGCAGCTTTAAAATGCATTGATTGGTCACCATTTCAGGATGGGTGCAACATTTTCCCACTGACTTCAGTGTTCCTCCCACCTGCTAGAGATTAGAGATGGAAAGAGACCTAATCACTGCACCAACACCATGGTTTTGGATGAGATTCAGCAATGAGTCAGTCAAAACGCTGAAAGCACTGTCATTCATGTGCTGACCACATTCAGCTGCAGCTGTGATATAAGACAGGGAAGAGAACAAGGAGGGCATTAAAATAATGCCAGTTTAACATGTGATACATGAGATCTAAGTGGAATCACAGTGTCTTTGATCACAAATCCCTTTAAGGGATTATTTTGTCAAATGAGTGACTACTCCATCAGTCTGGATTAATCCAGGATGTAGCTTGTCCAGTATCTTTTGCCAGCAACTTTGCTCTATAATCGCAGTTTTACATTCCCAGTGTGTCCTCAGGAGGAACATTTCGACTCTTCTGTTCACTTTAGGAAGAAACTGAAATCAACATCTGTCAGCCTGTAAACACTGAGCCACACGTGATCTGTGCAAAGAAACCAACAGAAGAATGCGAAGCAAATATATCAACAGTACCATGCTGCTTATTGTGGTGATGAGGTTAACCATTACACATGTTTAAATATTTGTTGTCTTTTGCTTTATTTTGTTCTCTGTTTCTTGTTCTACTTTCAGCACAGTAATTTCTTTTTATTAACTGCAAAAATGCATGAAGCAAGGTTCAACAATGCCTGATGTGCGTAGATTTTTTCCTTTCTTGCTAGAAGTTATTTAATAGTGCACTGAAGCATTTCCCAAATCTGAGGTATGACTTTTTTATGATTGACTTATTCCTTGGAGAGAATGAAAACTGTACAACAGACTCGATTTCAGAGGTGTATTCAAGCCAATGTTTAAATCTGCAGGCAAATAACACAATGGAAAATGCTGATTTTAGGATACACAATTACTGGAACAGCTGCATACATAGTTAAGAACAAAAAAAAAGGGGGGGGGGGGGGGGGGTAAAAAAACCT
>VURO01000845.1:21602-33394 GCA_015108175.1 Pelvicachromis taeniatus
GGGTGGGGGTGCGGGGATCTGACTACTGAAACACTACTACGGGATTTTTCATCACTTAAAAGCACCAAGGAGAGAGAGAGGGTGGGAGAGAGAGAGAGAGAGGGTGGGAGAGAGAGAGAGAGGTGCAGTTGAGAGAGACAGCCTCTTAGAGCTGTGAGGCAGAAGTGATGGATTCAGCCCACAGGAAAGTGACAGTCCTCTCCTAACGGGCCACGGGCAGCACACAACCTGCCTCAGACTCTCACTGTTGATCAGGAAACTACCTCTGCCACCTGGCTGACGTTACCAGCTGTCGCTTTTTTCTCTTCACAACTTTTTTCTTGTTAAAGTGGATTTGGGAGCAATCTCCTTAATGTTTGAAGATTAGTTTCAACTTGATGTTCTGTCGGGCTACTGACAGATTTTTTTTTTCTTGTAACAATTACAACAAAAGGCTCTGAAACGCCACCTTTCCACCGGAGGAGTGGACTAAGGTGAGAAAAGGCTGAGTAACTAGACAGGCAGAGCGCAGAGAGGACTACGCGGGGGTGCAGATTTCACCCTTGGGATGACGTTCAACCAAAAGAAACTTCAGACAAGTCTGGCAGGAGGGCAAAGGAACTGAAGGAGCCTCACCAGTGTTGTGCAATTATCTCGTAAGCATGATGTAACCTTGTCATGAATCTGCAGCTACCTTATGGTCTGGTTTATTTCAACAGGGTGTTGCACTCATTCAAAAATGACTTTGGTCGGTTTTACGTGTAACACATTATCTTCCAGAGAAAAGTGAGTGGATTCAGTCTCATTAACTAGTTCTAGTAGAGTGCTCCAGCTCGCTTTGTTACAGCAGGCTGATTTCAGACTTCTGCACTTGGTTTAATGATTTCTGCCTAATCCTGAATTCAGCAGTCATCACGCAGCATCCGTCATCTGACTCACTGCTTGTGGCCAAAAGGTAATTATGCTTTATGGTGACTAACTGGACTGATGCTGACTATGACAGATCTTGCCAAGGGGAGGTTAATTCAGCACAGGGGGATGCTGGTGAGTGAGCCTCTAAAGTGAAGTGCCTCTTTATTACTCATTAAGAAAAAAAGCCCCTCTGTTTTTTTAAAACACAGGGGGCTTAAAGTTTAAAATAAAGGCACATGGCCTGTATGTATGAAGAGCCCTTTATGATGGTGATGAACACAAGACTTCTTTTTATTATCTATAAATAACTGCTCATTTATGAAGAGGAGGGAGAAAAAGGACAGCTTTACTATGTAAAGCACACTGCAGCTTCAGGATGTTCCCCTGGACTCAAGAGGACAGGGAAGCAGGCGGTTGAATCTCGTCTTTGTTCCTGTTGCCAGGGTGGTGTTTGGATAAGGGGGCTTTGAGGTAGAATGCTGGAACTTATCGAAACAATTCCCAAGACCCCCTGCCTCCCCGTCTGAAATCACAAGAGAGGAAGAAAAAAAGTGGAACAAAATCTACATTCAAAAACAAAACTTTAATCTTCACTTTTCAGTAGACAGTGAAAATTAGCAAAATAAATGGTGAGCAGGTAACTGGGGTTAATCATGCTCCAAATGACACGTTACACGCTCACAAGGATTACATGCTTGAGGAAAGAATGAGGTTCGCCTCAAGGTAAAGCAATAATGCAGATTGCCATGAGAAGATTGAATTTGACTCTGATTCAACACATATTGGGTGTCATGTAGGAGACTCTGCCAGTTCTCAGCAGCGATGGCGCTAATTTGAACACGCAGCACAAAGCCACGCGGCAAAGTGTCCACTTCATTTTTGGCAACTGGCAAATGAGATGCTGCGTAGCCGTGTTGTGATCTCCTGTTGATGATGACGATGATGGTGTGATTGTGAAGCATTCACACAGGAAGTAGGACACTGAATGAATTGGGTCAGCAGCTATGGAGCGTCTTTTAGGTAGATGACGAAGGGCGGGCAGTGGGGGCGTAGTAGTGGTCCTCCATCTACAGGGTCTACAGGCGCTCTCGGTTCCGCCACTGCCGTTGACTCTCGGTGCGAGTATGGCGGCTCACTCTAATGAGGTGACAAAGAATGTTTGGAATGCCATGCTCACTCTGAAATGAGAGGGGTTGGGGTGAGAGGCATGGGCCAGCCGGAGCAAGGCAGCCCACCTCCTAATTAATATGTGCTGAGCATGACCATGGCGCTGGTCAGAGACACACTGGCCTCGCCCCCTTCACCCACCCATCACACTTAATTTAACGCGGAGCAAAATCCAGAAAGAAGAGTCGTGTAAACACAGACTTACCACCTGAAAACAGTAAAACCAAAACATGTTGGTGTGAAGCAGACTTGAAGAAATTACCTAAGAGGAGCTATTAATCATACTACAATGAGAGGGCCCACTCTTTGCACTTTGGTCAGATGCCTTCAGGCCTAGAGCAGACTATGTATGGATATGGCACTTTTTAGCACCACTCGATAATTGCAGCGTTTGCTGGTCAGCAGCAGCTTGTTTAGGTAAACTGATCTCAGGACTATAAAGGTCCACAGGGGCTATTAACAGCATAGGAGATAAAGGCTTTTCTGCTGATCCGCCTGGCAGACTATGGATAAGGTAATGCTGCCTCTGCTGGGGCAGATGAGACTGGCTATTGTCCCTGGGATACTGAAAGCCAGCAAGTGTTGTTATTCAAAAACACATTAAGAGGGGGAAAAAAACCATTCATAGACATGCACAGACTGCATTACACTTGCGAACACACGTTTCACCGCAAGCTGCAAACATTTTCCCCTCAGCTTTGAAGTGTAGCGAAGCCTAGAGCAGGAGATTCCAGGCTAACTACGTCCAAAGTGGGAGTCCTCCACAGCAGGGGCAAATCACACGGCATTTCTCTGAGACAGAGCTCATGTTCCAGGGGGGGAGAAACCGCAGGAGCCGTGGACAAATACAGTCATCAGCACATTGCAGGACAGGCCCTGAGCTGCTCTATTATCATGCCGCGGGCTTACTTGTAAGCTATTATTAGTCACTTCTTCAGGGTTTGATCTGTAAGACTTTAAGACTATATCCGTCAGACCTGATAATAAGAATCTATTTGCATAGTGTGAAAAATATTTTGACACTACAGTTTCGGCATCAATCAGCGATTGCAGAGATGCCCTGACTGAGCCCGGGCTTTGTCACATGGATTAGGTTTTCTGAAAGACAGATGAGTTTCGTGCTTGATCCAAAGGAGAAACTGTGCACTTATTTTTTTTCATAGGTGACGAGTGCTTTAATGTATTGTATTACCAAAATACCTCTAAGACCTTATGCTCTTTTGTACGGTAATTTTTTTATTTTATTTTCTGGCTGGGTAAACTATGACATCAAAAACATAGGTTACATAAGCATCAACTCTGCAGAAGATCCTTTCTGTGACTTTTTTTCCCCAGTAAGAAAGTGTTTACACATTTGATTCTAGACAGATAAAGCCAGAAGAGTCAAATGTGCCAAGGGTCATGATCTTGGACAGTGCTGCATTTCTCTTCTCCATGTCTCCAATCTAATGCGCTGGCTACACGCCCGGCTTAACAAGACAAAAACATTACTGCTCCCTTCACAGTTTTGCGCTCACCATAATACGGTAGATGGTTTGTTACACAAAGATAAGCAATAACAAATGTGTAATGGAAGCTGGCAATCCTTACACAGCCAGTATAGGTTTCTCTGTAATGCTTTATGATTAGGCCGGCCCACTTTGACACAGAGGAGGTGTTAAACAGGACCCTGCTGTAATCCAATATGCAGCAGCTTTCAATTATGCTGCTCAAGGAGTTACAGGTCTTTGTTATCCTTATGCAGGAGTTACATTTACCTTAACAGCAAGTGGCATATCCCCCCCACATGATCAAAACCTGAAAACGTATTTTACTAATAATATAAATGAATTCTAGGGGAAGAGTTGAGATTTTAATTCTACTGAACACTTGAGGAAATGTTCACTTACACGCAGGAAATAGAATTTAGAAGAGATTCTAAACTAAACTTTATCTCAGATTCAATCCAGCAAAGATGAGGATAATACTACCTACATTTATTCATTCATGTTCATATTCATATGCTAAAATAAGCTTTCAGTCTCGTGGTCAAAGCAGAAACAGACGTGTTTAAAGTTCGCAAATTAAGATGAATTTCCTTCATGACTTATGATTAATCGTCTGAATGCAACCAATATCCCGGTTTTGGTAGGAGCTATATATACACAGAACTGATGCAACATGCTCAATACTTTAAACAGTGCCTTGAATAGCATCATCTGGTAGTGTCTCAAATTTTCCATGAGCAAAGATGTCCAGGCCTGCAGAGTGGAACAAATGCATGTAGGAGTGTGTAAGGGACAAGCGGTGGCAATCGCTCAAGCGGCGCTGTAGCCAGAACGACAAACTAAGCCAAGCGCACGCTCCTACCAGCAACTTAACTAACTCAAGAGGTCAGCACATCATTGTTAGGGGCAGTGATGTGTATTAGTAACTCTGAAACCACATATTGCATGTATTGCTGTTGAAGCCCGGACTCCAATTTAAACAAACCTGGCTCTGCATATTCTGTAAATTACACTTAAAGCCAGTGGCAAAGCAACAGTGTGTGCTCACGCCAGCAGTGATATGAACAGCAAAGCCGCTGAGACACTCAGATTTATGGATTACGCATGAATATAATGCATCTGTGACACTCAGCAGGGCAAGTGAGCCATTTTCTTTCAGTTGATTGTGCCTTAGCCAACTTCTGCCCAGCCTACCTTGACATGTGCATGCACGTCTCTTCTGTCCTGTTTGTTGCTTGCATTTAATAAAGACAAAACCAGTGTTGATGGGCAAGCTTTTCTGGTAATAAACATATCTTAACATTAAGATTCTCTTGATATTGTATCAAAATAAGGTTTTAATTTATTCCTATATGTGCTTTTAAATGTAGAAGCAACAGATTGAGCATAGATGTGTGCAGCAGCTTAACAGCTATGATCGTTTCTCCCTAAACATCTCCATGTTTTCTATTTTCTTACTTGCATTCTTTAGAGTTGGACGCTAACTCATGGAGCCCCCTTCAGTGGTCCTGCTAGGGCTCCTTCTAGTTTATGGACTAGCCTGTGGAGTCCAGCAGACGTTGGGGAGTCACTCAGAAGGCAGCCGTGGCAGGGGCAGTACCCAAGAATTTGAGAGCAGCGAGGAGGGTCTGGAAAGAGATTTTATCTATGCAGGAAGGAGCAAACGTGCTCCAGCTGACCAACAGCAGGACAAATGTTCCTACACTTTCATTGTACCTCAACAAAAAGTGACTGGAGCCATCTGTGTCAACTCCAAGGAGCCAGAGGCCATGCTGGAGAACCGGGTCAACAAACAAGAGTTAGAGCTGCTTAATGTGGAACTACAGAAACAGAAGAGGCAGATCGAGACCCTGCAGCAGTTGGTCGAGGTGGATGGGGGTATTGTCAACGAGGTCAAGCTTCTGAGGAAAGAGAGTCGAAACATGAACTCCAGGGTCACTCAGCTGTACATGCAGCTGCTCCACGAGATTATCAGGAAGAGAGACAATGCACTAGAACTGGCACAGATGGAGAACAAGATCCTCAACCAAACCTCTGAGATGCAACAGCTCACCAGTCGATACAAAGATCTCGAGCACAAATACCAGCACTTGGCTTCTTTAGCCACTAACCAGTCAGCTCTCATTGCCATGTTGGAGGAGCAGTGCCGGAGTCGACCTCATCCACGTCATGTTCCCGTGCCCCAGCCCCAGCCGCGGCCTCAGCCACCACCGCAACCCTCGCCCCCTATTAACAAGCCCTTCCAGCCGCCTGTAATTCCACGTATCAACAACCCAATCAGCAATGAAATCCAGAGTGATCAAAAGTCTCTTCCACCAGTTCTTCCAACAATGCCCACTGGTACGCACAGCCCATCTACCACTGACAAGCCCTCTGGTGAGTCTAACAGAGTCCAACAGCAAACATTTGTATTTGATGCATTGGTACCAAAACAAACCAGCTGCCATGACAATCAGCATTCGCAAACAAAGACTGTGTTTGTGAGTGAACCTCTTAATCATTAACACCCATTCTTCGTAGTCAAAGCGAATTTAAATTTATCCCACACATTCCTAGAGGAGAGAGCTGGTCGTGAGAACAGAAACACTGTTGTCTTCTGCCTTTTCAGATGCATATCATCAAATTGCCACGATTTAACCCGCATAAAAACACAAGCATGGCTAACTATGTGTGCCTAAATGGATACCTGGCCCTAAGCCCATTGTTCTTTTGAAAATGTGTGTGCAGAGTTAAGAATTGATGAGAGGTGCATTTGGTGGGGTCAATTGCAGTGAATAGCACGCCGCCACTCCTTTTTATTAAAAGACTTTCGTTTGGCGGAAAAACAGGAGCCTATTCCCAGCGTTTCCAGTGGGAGCGTTTTCCGTTGACATTTCGTGCCACTGCATGCCACTTTTCACCAGGCTGCTTGTGAACAGTAGCCTTTGTATGAATTTTTGAAAGGAGGCAAGTAATTTCCTGCCCACGGTCATGCAACTAACACCCCAAAAAGTTATTCAAAACTGTAACTGAAAGCTACACACCACGAAGAAGTAAAAGGAGAGGAAGACAGGGATTTGAAAGGCAAACAGAAAACATGAGGATGAAGTCTTACATAAAAAAAGGGAGGGTGTAACTACAAACAGAAAGAGATACCCTGAGTCAATGATGTCATTTGTTCCAGCTGAACCAGGCAAGAATCAGTCATATGTTCCACCGAAGAAGCAGACTTTATCAGGCAGAACAGAGCAAGGGCAGGGCAGGGCAACTTTCTGGCTTGTATCGGCCCAACACAGACATTCCTGAGAGTAAATGGGTGGCTAAGAGTGGACTATGAAACAGATATCATCCAGAGTGATTTCTTGAAACCAAAAACATGTGCATAACAACACGTTCTTTGCTTCTTTCTTTCATATGCTTCCTTTTTTTCCTCTTGTAAACGGCTGATGGACCGCATCCACCACCTGCAATGCTCCGTGTGGCCCCTAATTGTCTTTCTTTTTGCATTTAAAAACTGTAACATGGGCCAGTTAGCAAATCACTCAAGCATGCAACCTTGAGAACTTAAATAAAAGCACTTTAAAATTTTTGCAGATGAGTGTTTTTACCATGTTTGCTATGCTTGGAAGAAATACTGGCACACGTTCAAATAAGAGTAGATACAGCTGCTGAAAAATAATGCACACTTGATGCTGCTCAGGCTGCTGCGTGCAGTTTCTTTCCCCTCTTTCCCCTCTGCGATAACGTCTTGATAATATAAACACACACAAAACTATTATACATGACTGAAACTCTTTTGCTATTGTTTCATCATTCAGTAGTCAGGATTCCCTTTGCCCTCATGCCAGTGTTTCTTTTGGCTGCGCAGTCAGCAGCCATTTCCCTTGTGATAGGAGAAGCCAAAGTCAATTCTACTGTTAAAATGAGAGCCTGTGCAGAAAACTGGGATTCCCTGTGGTAAAGTACAGTAACTCTTTGTGTCACTATGAGTTTTTCTCTTTTTCTGACTCTTAACCTTTGAGCAAACACTTGCAACTGAGTGTGTTTTACATGCACATGTGTACACATCATGCTTTAATCTTTCTGTTTAGGCCCGTTTAAAGACTGTCTGCAGGCTCTAGAAGACGGACACGCAACCAGTGGCATGTACCTGGTGAAGCCAGAGAATGCCAACCGACTTATGCAAGTGTGGTGTGACCAGAGGCACGACCCAGGGGGCTGGACTGTGATTCAGAGGAGGGTGGATGGCTCTGTCAACTTTTTCAGGAACTGGGAGACATACAAGGTGCGACAACTTCATACCAGATCAAGGTCTTCATAGTCTGGAGGGAAGCTGGTTACTTATGTAGGGTGTTTTGACACTAACCAGATGTCACTGACTAATGAATAAGTTACTGTTGAGCTCTCCGCGTGTCTAATATAGTCTGATTGCACCTGCCTGAGTCAAAGACTAATAACTCATTAATTTCAGGAACATTTGGGGGTCTTCTGGGACAAATTCACACATACAAAACTATTGGATTGCATTTGGAAGTCATGTTAGTGTGTTGTATTATCATTAGTGACATTCTGGAAAAATACTTTTTGAATATTACATCAGAACTATCAGATAAATGGCTATGGAGGGCTGTGGAGAACATTACCACCTACCCAGGGGAACTAATTTCCTCTATCTCTTGAATGGGAAACCTCTTACAGTGGAAGACGGAGTTCACAGGTAAACATTTATAGGCCATGACTCCTGATTCAATCTCAGCTCAGAGGAACAAAAGAAACATTTGCGAAAAACCTCGGAACCACACAAGATCTCAAATTGCCTTTGTGCACTTATCAAAAGAAGTGTTTCCACAATTTGAAACACCACAAACCAACTTATAATATGACCAGAGGCAGAAAATAGTGGCGAGCCAGGATCAAGTATGTTGAATTTCACACTAAATGCACTGTATCCTGCTGCATTCTCAATATCATAATAACAGTGGAAATCTGGAAAACTGACTGAAGCTATAAAGTCGACTCAAAGGGTCCATTTATGATAATGTGCCTTGACGATAAACAACCACAGAAAAAAGGAAAAACGAAAGAAAAGAGAGATAATTATCTCCAGAGCAGGAGCAACGACCCTGAAACAACAGTCCACTCTAACTGTTCAATGCCAACATTCAGAAAGGATTTGCTAAATGTACTGATAATGTTTTTTTTTTTTTCTTATCACTGCCCTTCACAGCAAGGTTTTGGCAATATTGACGGCGAGTACTGGCTGGGTCTGGAGAACATCTACTGGCTGACTAACCAGGGAAACTACAAACTGCTGGTCACGCTGGAGGACTGGTCTGGCAGAAAGGTGTTTGCGGAGTATGCCAGCTTCAGGGTGGAGCCTGAAGCTGATTTCTACAAGCTGAGGGTGGGCCGCTACCATGGAAATGCCGGGGACTCGCTGACCTGGCACAATGGCAAACAGTTCACAACACTGGATAGAGACCACGACGTGTATACAGGTACAAATCTGGGTGACATTCAGGCAGATTCACTCCAATAATTTCTCTGTTTAATCACATAGCTTGACTATTTCTCGTACATTTTCCATGTTTTTAAGGAAATTGTGCCCATTACCAGAAGGGAGGCTGGTGGTACAACTCTTGTGCCCATTCTAATCTGAATGGAGTTTGGTACAGAGGAGGGCACTACCGCAGCCGCTACCAGGATGGAGTCTACTGGGCAGAGTTCAGAGGAGGAGCTTACTCATTGAAGAAAGTAGTCATGATGATCCGTCCAAACCCCAACACCTTCCACTGAGCATCCAAGGAACATATACTATACTGTATGCCTCCCTAAAAAAAATATTTACAGGCCATTATTATTCTTTTTTTGGGGGGGGGGGACCAGGTCAAGGAAATTTGACAAAAAGTACGATAAAAGTGCAATATCAAAACATTAGCATTAGGGCAATACTCATCTCCATAACAACTTTACAAATTTTCTCCCTGCTTTTTCTGAGGCGTGTACATTCAGAGTGTAAAATATGAGACAAATGAAGGCATGCTCTTTGCTCAGGAGTTATTATAGAGACACAAGAACCCTAGGTGAGGATGTGAGGGAGTACGTAAGTAGCTTTAAGTTAGGGACCCTACGATATATAAAGTTGACACAGGAAGTGTATCCAGTGATTTTCTTTTAAAAATTTCATTCATTTTTCAAAAGTGCAATTTGTAGAAACAGTTAGATTTATTAACTTGTAATAGAGCCATGAGTTTTTTGGCCAGTTGTTTTTTTTTTCTTTTCCAATTTGAAAAACTGCACAGTTCATGTACCCAACATCTCAATATTCTCCTTTTCTCTCTCTTTCTGTCTTTTTTTATTTTTATATAAACCTTAAACTGTTAGTGAACACAAAAACCTGATTGACAGTATTTTATGGAACTTTTTTTTTTTGAAATCTTGAATAGCTTGAGCAGGTATCATAAAATTTGCTTGTATAAATCAAGCACTGTATTTACTGTATAAATCTCGTGGTTTGTTGATGTCAACAGATCCAACAAATTGCGTTTGTACATAAGAAATTTGTAAAATAATGTATTAAAACTTGTCATGACACTTTTAATTGCAATAAATTGTGTACAGCTTGTGCACGTTTCTGTTATTTGTGCCTCGTGAGGTCAGTAAAGTTAGCGAGTAGTCACTGAGTAGGACATGCACAGTCAACAAGACAAAGGGTTTTTTTCATTTTTAAATAATTTCTAATGCAACTTTCTATGATTAAGACACTTCTAAAAGCTTAACCATCACATAGTGTATAATCATCAAATGCTCCTTATTATACTGAAGCATTAAGAAAGTGGCTCACAAGATATAACCTCAGAATCTGAGCAATATTCATTAGAATAATTGTGTTTTTACTGCGAATAAATGTTCATCTACATAAAAGGTTTCTAAGCAAATTACTCCAATAACTGACTTATAAGTGGAGTATTGCTCTTTTAAACTTCTGAATAGTGTGCTCACCGTGCCAGGATTTTATGTTCATCATAATTGCTACCTTGCAGCAAACAGTGCTTTTCACAAATTTGGTTTTATGATATCTTTTACTGCAATAACCACATTCTGTTTTGCTTTCATTTGCTCTAAAACAACTCAGCAGCTTGCACAACATCATTAAAAGGCTTAAAAACAAGATGCTTCAAACGCTGTCAAGAAAGCGTTTGCATAGGACGAAGAGTTAGCGTACCAAATAAGGACTAATGGAATGTGACAGGCTTGTAAAACTAATGCATCCAGCAGCTCCTTACTCTGACAGCAGAAACCACCTTTAGCTCGCTACGTGTCAATGAGATTTCCAAAGACGGCTGGAAAACAAAGCAAAAATGACTTAACACTGACATGAACCAAACTCCATTAATGTCATATTTGAGATCAAATTGTAGCTGAAAAGGGTCTGGACAGAGCAAAGAGCATTTCAAATCAATTTAAAATAAATTCCCGTGACTGACAGCTTCAGAGATAATCGAAGATTGTCTATTGAAACCGATTGTTACGGAGGAAATCTTTGCCATTTGCCATTTAAATTGCCTTACTCCAAAATTTACCATGTTAACATTTTGGGCTGCCAAAGTAAAGATATATGAATATGTGACAGCAGCCAAAACACTTGTTCAACATTAAACTGACAAACGCTGGCTGCTATATCTGGCTTATAAGTCAAAAGTTTTCATAACAAAGAGGCTTTGGATGTGACAAAGGAAGACATTCATCCCAGTGACTGTCACGCTTGTAAGTTTGCGTTCTTAGTAAAGACGGATGGGACGGTAAATTTTACTCTGTACCAAGTCCTTCAGTCTTCCCAGTTAGATTAACACCATTTTTTTTTTTTTTAACAGCAATTACATCTTATAACCAGTTTAAATCTGCTTTGTCAATTAACCTAATCGTGGTGAAACACAGGATGGTGTTTCATCGTCTCCATAAACACAGACGACAGACTCTTTGGATGCCGGGTATGTCTGAGGACTCACCACCATGGAAAACCTTCAGTAAGGGTGGCCCCCACTCTTCAACCAACATGGAAAACCTTGAGCTGACATAGTGCTCACTCAGCACAAAAAGAACCACATTTCCTGAACCTTCAAACCTGAACCTTCAAACTTGGCGTCCATTGTTGTTTCACATCTGTAAAAGTCAGTGTCCTTCTGTTTTCAATTGAATAAGTTTTTTGTTTCCTGCCCCCCCCCCCCCCCCCCCTCCCCCTCCCCCGCCCCCCCCCACCCCCCTCTC
>VURO01000846.1:0-11676 GCA_015108175.1 Pelvicachromis taeniatus
TCGCGGTTTTGCCTTAGTGATCCATTTGATTGACCTTTGTTATTATTTATTTATTTAATTTTCATTTGTTACAGACATGACATGATTGGCGGACAGGAAAAGGAGAGAGAGAAAAAAGGGGAGTGAGGGGGAGAAAAACAGAGGGGAAGAGGGACAGAGGGGGAGAGGGACAGAGGGGGAGAGGGACAGAGGGGGAGAGGGACAGCGAGAGAAAGAAACAAAATCACGTCCACTGGATCACCTGTTGGAAAAAGCAAAGGGAAACAACAACAACACAATAATGTAATGCAGAGCAACACACTCTGCGGACCACAGCACTAACAGAGGTTGACAGTAACTACTGAATATTAGTTATGCAGTATGCAGGACTGACAGCACATAGTGTGTTCCAGAACAGCAGCCAGAGAAGGTGTAGATTGTGTCTGTGAACACCCGTGTGTGCACCTGTGTGGACGAGCGCGCTTGTATTCAAAAGGCTTCTCCATTAGATTTAATGAGTTAACAGAGGGTGTGGGGGGGCGTAGCTCCCTCCCCCAGTGTATGAAACAGGCATGGAGGAGACCCAGGCCCCAGACAACCAGGGGCCCCCAGAGTGAAAGAGCCCCAGGAAGACCACCCCAGGGCCAACTGCACCACCCTCCTGGAAGGAGCTGAGGAGAGCCCCAGATGAGGGGTCTGCCAGCAGCCACGGAACAGAAGCCAGAGGGGGCCGCGGTGACGCCCCGTCATCACTACTAACGCGATTAAAAATGAACCCCTCTGGAGCGCAGACTGACTCAAAATCCCTGAAAAGTTTGTCCGTCGTGCGCTCCAGACGGGTTGAGTGCATTTCATCATCATCATCAGGTGACTCCTTCAGGCTCAGCTGACTGCAGGTTTCCAACCTTATAAACAGCACATTTGCATAATGACTGAAACTAGCATCAATGAATGAACAATGGGCTGGGAGGTCAGTTCATTGATCATTAATATGCAAATTCTCATAACTATTGATCAACAACTAGTCGGGGATTGTTGACCCACTATTGATAATGTACCTAATCACATGAGCCAAGATGTGAAAACAGTCACGGCTCGTTATCATCAGAGGTTTCATGTGAAACCACTGTGAGACCTTGCCTCTCCATATCATTTGACCTATTGAGGTCCCCTGAGGCAAGATGTGAGTGGGGGTCGAGGCGCTTGGGAAGGGATGTCAAGATTGCTTTGTAGGTGGCAGACAGTTGGTGTCGTAACCACCCCCTCCGTTCACAGTGGACATAGATGGCCTCTTTCACTCTTCTTTGAATCATTCTGTCTTCTCTGTCCAAAATGTGAACACTGGCATCCTCGAAAGAGTGACCTTTATCTTGTACCGAGAGCCTAGACAGACATCCCGTCATCACAACAATGCACTTATCGCAGTGGAGAGTTGTGCAGATAATCTACTAACAATGCACTGATCTACGACAAAAGATGCAGTCAGTTCATTCCAATGGGGATCAGTCCAGCATTAGGTCACAGCAAAAAACTTTGATGGGGGCATTTCCACCAATCTACTCACCAATTAGCGCAGTTTTCACGCATCTGTTCTTCTCTAGTTCAGATAAATGAGAGGAGAATCAATATGTTTTTAATTAAGGACTAATCTTTCTGTTAGAAAAGTGCCAGTTAACGCAGCTGTTCTCTAGATTAAGCTGACAGGGACTCTTTTAGGAAATCAAGCTGTTCCATGGTGTGATGTCGCAATCTGAAAACAGCTGACCTATCTGGCACAAGGAAGGAAAAACACTGCTTATCATCAGATCTCGACGCAACCATGTGGGATTGAAGGTACTGTTCTATCGTGTGCCACGTGAGTGCGTGAGAGGTCGTAGGTACTCATTAAAGTAAATGTTACATGTTGTAGCACTCAGACCTTTTTTTTCTTTTTTTCAGATCTAAGCCTGAGGATTTAAGAGAAATCTCTGCTTGTTTTAAAAGAGATATGATACGAGTTAAAAACTTTCCTGATGAGAAAACCAGGCTGACGTGTTTTCATTCTTTGCCAGTCTTTGTGTGGAAATGGCATTAAAACCTGAAATGCCAGATTACATTCAGCTTCCTGGAAAACATAACATAGCTGTAGCACAGGTGTATCAACTCTGTGATAGGCCCAGGGGCAGCTGTTTCCACCTACACCAGAGGTAAACCAGAGTACACACAAAGTCTCTCTTTCCCTGCAAAAAGTGCAGCGTTACCTAATGTCCACTCTACTGTTGCTCATTTTATATTAAGATTTAAAAATCTAGTTGTTATTGTTATGCCGAGTAGCCTTCAGTAATAGTAATAAATCACACAGCAATAGTACATTCATGGAGTTGTAAAAAGAATGGCAATATATTAATAATCCAAAGTATTCAGAATACTTTACTTTCATTGAGTAACTTAACGGAATATGTTACATAATAGATTTTGGGACGTGTATTCTGTAATCCGTAGTGGAATACATTTTCAAAGTAACCTTCCCAACACTGCTAAACTATAATTATTGTTGTTGTTGACTTTCCAAAACTACCGTTCTACAAAAAAGCAGACAAAAAGAAAAATTACATTGTTATTTTTTTGTTTTTTATATTATTTTCTTGATATCCCAAAAAGAAAAAGAAAAAATTTTAGTGGTTGAATGTTATTCTCGAACAATTTCTTACTTCCCAGATAAATCCAATGCTCCGACTCACATTTGGGTATAAAACCTGAATTCGGTTAGTTATTTGCCTGATAAATAACTATAAAATGTTAAATTTTGCCAAATACATATTTGTGTGTTCTTGTGGTCTAGTAAACTTGTTATGTTTCGTGTTTCCAGAGCTACAGTTCAGTTCATAAGGTAAATGTATCCTACATAAACGCTCTTTACAAGCTACAGCCATGACATAAGCACCCGGCGTGATGGACCTCATTAGGTAACCGATGGTTGGTCATTCTGGCTGGGCTCCTCCGCCCGGTCCCCCCGGCCGCCCAGCTGGATGTTACGCCCTTGGCCGCCTGTGACAGCGACACGGGGCGCATCTTTGCATCTCATATTAAGATCCTCTCCCTGCCTCCCTCACAGCGATGCTCGTCGCTGCTTCATCAGATTGTCAGCGTTACTGAAAATCACAAAGATGTGGAGCTGTGACGCGACAGTTTACGGCGAGGACAGCGCCTGCGCTTTGGCGTCACGCCCGCATCTTTGACTCATCCACTCACGCCGGTTATTCATTAGTTCTCACAACAGCACATTCCGAATGAATGACCACTCCTAATGGAAACCATAACAATCACATAAAGAAGATAAGACATGCATTATCGTTGTTGTTTTTTCGGTGTGAATTATTGCCTGGATAACTTGACCTCCTGTTCTTCTGCGCAGAGCTTCTTCAGAAACAGCTAAAAAAAGAAAAACGCTCACTTGAGAAACGCGTGTGAATGTGAACCATGAAGCTTCCCTTCACTCAGTAGTGGGACTCCTCAGTGTGTACCACATATAGGCAACATTTCCCCAGTGCAGTCAAAAAACCTTTTTTTTGTGTGGCACAATCGTTTCCGCACCAGACGATGACCTTTCCAGTTGCCGCACCTTCACTTTAATATTAACACAAAGTTGAACCGGTGCGTCCGGATTCTTCTGTCAGGTGATCTCACGTTTTCTAAAAGGATTTAAGACATGAGAGCTCCTCGGAGCTCTCAGAGATCCCTGTGATCGGACATCCACCTCAGAGCTTTGTAATCATCAAACACAAAAGGTAAGACTTTTAAATTATTATGTTTAGCTCCCATCCACAGGAGCTCAGTCTGTATATTAACCACAGGGAAATGATCAATACAACGAGCGGCAATATACTGTTTTAACTGAAGGAAGTAATGCTATTATATTATTAACCAAGCAGCAGAGAAACTCTATAATAGTTAGTGAGAAAGGCCGGACGCTAGGTGCAGTCACATCAGTGAGCGCGTACCAGCTTTCCTGAAACGCACACCTGATTAAATGACTTGAAGGGGAATTTTTCACCTTGTTCTTTCTTTTAGGAGCCAATGTCTACTAAAATGGTTGTTCGGCAACCTCAGCCGATGATGTACACCCAGGAGTCTGATGAGTGGTCGAGTGGGATCTGTGACTGCTGTGATGATGTGCCAGAGTGTAAGCGTCTGTTGATTATATCCCACATTGATTTATTCTGCTGCGTTGGTCACACCTCTGTGACAAAGGAACTTATTTTGCTCACTCAAATGGAAAATGTTTATTTAGACCAGTACAAAATAATAGGACCGTTTTTGTATTTATTTATAAATAACAAAAAAATGCATCAAAGAGTGTTTTTTTGTTTTGTGGACCTGAACCTCCTGAGGAAATCCAGGAAACCACACCCACACAAAGAATGAAGGTCACAGCACGTAGTATGGTTTGTTTTTAATGTGGTTAGACAGGCATTGGTCCAAGAACGCAAAGATGGTTCATTAACATCCTCATATTTTCATTTGTATTTTCAAACATGTGGCGTGTCATTGGTTGTTTCAATCAGACAAAAAAAAGACAAACGATAGTTGAAAGATTTCAATTGTTTCCATTTTCATTTCATTCTCCATAAAAGCGAATTTCTATTCTAATAACAAGTAGAACACTTTCTTTCCTTTTCTGTGTTAAATTATTGTCCTTCTATCGTTTCACCATAGCAATGATGTTAGATTTTATTCAAGTCATTTCTTCTATATTGTCACTTAACCAACCAAAATGATGATAGGACATTTCATTTTCAGTTTAAATCCAAATATAATGCTACTTCCTTAATCAGACTTCTTGCTGACACATTCTAAGTCATTATTGTCCTATTTTCTTTATTAAGCATTTCAGGATCTCACGTGAGTGTGTGTAGTTGAGTGTTTTCTTGGTTTTGCAGTCCATATCATTTGCTTTTCTCTCTATTTTTGCCTTTTTTTCAGGCTGTTTTGCTTTCTGGTGCTTGCCCTGCTTTGCCTGCAGAACCTCCAGAAGGTATGGTGAGCCGCTTTGTCTCCCCCTGCTGGAGATGTTCAGTGGTTTCATCCCGGCAATCACCATGTCTATGAGGGTCCACATGCGACAGCGCTATCACATCAGAGTAAGGCCAATGTTTTCACTTTTATACAGTTAGAAATGTTTGGACCAATATAATTAAATACAGCAGATCCTCAGCTTTCATTTGAGAGATTTTGGGTTTTTTCCCCTTTAAATTAAGCAGGTAACAGCAGGTGACCTTGTCATGAAGTCACTGGTAACTCTCTTAGAGCTAGAATTATGTTTAGCCAAATAAGCATAGTTTAAGAAACTAGAATAGATTTGCTTTCAAATCACATCTCATACCTGCATTTGTCCTTCAAGTATCAGATTTCTGTTTGGGTGTGATATGTAAGAGAAACTAGATAAGAACCTAAACCTTGAAAAGGTCACTGCTGACCTGGTGGATGTTAATAGGTAAAGCTACAAAAACAAAACAAATCCATCTGACCGATAGCAAGAACATTAGAAGCTGCCAAATAAACAGTTTGCTACGTTCAGAGACAGAAAGGATATACTGGAAATAAAAACATCTAGATGTCCAAAAAAGACGATAGCGGTGGATGATGGTGGGAACAAGCCCCTGCAACAGATCCAGCCTACCGAAGAGCACTGGAGGAAGGCAGATTACCCAAGACTACAATAATCACCAGTGTGTTCACTTAAGGTGCTGACAGGCCTAGAATTTACCGAACTACATTTTTTAAAAAGTCAGCCGTGTCTCAAACAGCATCCACTGGACAGACGAAAGATTATTCGAGCAGAATGACTAGAAGACAAAAAAGCATGAAAAAGACTTGGAACAGCTCGTGATCCCATCAAACAGCTGGATGCTGAAGTGTGCAGGGTCCTTCTGTTTGCTCGTATTCAGCTGCAGCAAAGTCGATCGGATGGCGCTCGACCCTGAAGATGGGCGCTGGGTTTTTGTTTTGAAATCAGAAAGTGGAATATCGTTCGATCGCTGGCCAAGCCACTGAAACCCGTTGAATTTTGATGATTGTTGTTGGTCAATATAATAAATGTAAACACTTTATTGTAGGTAGATGCATTTGTTGATAGCACATCATTTCCATATGAATGTAAAAAACCGATCAGACTGTTTTTTAACCAAATGTGTCTGTATGTGATCTGCAGGACACCATGTGTCGGGATTGCGTGCTTTCCACCTTCTGTTGCGCCTGCAGCTGGTGTCAGATGTCCAGAGAGATGAAAAGCAGGAACGTTTCAGTTGTTATGGTCGGTGCCAAAAACACATAGCCGCTTCGCTCTTCATCATCGCCACCAGGGCTGCACCGTTTTGCACCGCCGGCTCCTTTGACGAAGAGTAGTGCTCATGCCACTGATAGAAATGCATCTTTATATATGACTTTATTAAAATGAGACGGGATCATGGCTCGGTGACTAAAGCATTACAGAAATGTCTTAATTAATGTTAAAAATATCTCGACCTTTTGCATTTTAATTGTAATTTTCCTCTGTGAGTGTCTGTGGACCTTGCTTACATCCACAACACTAATGGTTGCATTTAACACATCATAATCTACGGTCAGAATGAGCGCTGGGATTCAGTACATAAAAAAAATTGTATTGTAAACTGAAAACTGTTTTTCCACAAAGTTCTTTTTTTTTTTTTAAATCCTGTTTGCAATTAAATAAACCTAAATAGCACAGAAATAAATGAGAAATGTTTATTTGTTTTTTGCATTTATCACCAATAAAAGCAGTAAATTCTCTGAATTTCCCCTGCAGTTTGGAAAGACTCCTCCTCAGCTTAAAGGCACACTGCACAGGTAGTGGGCTCCTTTACGCGCTTGCATAAAAGTGACACGGCCACTAGAGGGAGCCAAAGTCTTTACAATGAGTCCAACAGCTCGTTAAGGTTGAGGTCAAAGTGGGTCACACAGGATCAGACTGACTACAGCATCCCCGCTCGTGTTTCACCTCGCGAGCGGTGCCACCTGCGTACGCAGCAGGAGAAACAACTCCACACAAACACCACACAACATCCGATATTTCAGTGCAGATGATGCTTCTTTGTTTTACCTCTGCAAAGTTGTGGATGATGAAGGAGAATTACTGGCAATTTAATCACTGTAAGTTAATCTGGAATAAAGGTTAGAATTGAATAATTTGACTTGTCTACAGGAAAAAAAATGCAATATTATTATAAACACTGCAATATTATGAGTTTCAACTAAATAGTAACTTTCCTTGAATATGATCTTTGCCTCAAGATTTCTTCTGGTAACAGAAAAATACCAAGTTTTTAATGATTTTTTTTTTTTAAACTCCTGTACAGATATAATATAATTTTAACTTACTTGATCAATTAAAGTTATTCTAGGCTGGATCTGTTATTCATCTCATCCTCGCGACTCTGAGTTGGGTAAGCAGATTAAAATTACATCGTAATTCTGACCGCAAGTTTCTTTTTTTGTGTCTTCCCAAAGTGTTAGTGTAATTTTCCCCTTCTGAAGCCTGATAATGGGCCGCTACACTGTCATAGTTAACACCGTTAACAAGTTAGCATTTTGTTTTAAATGCAGGCTTTCTCTGCCCTGAGCTGAGCACGAACAGGTGTTTCATGGATCCCGAAAACCTTTTAGTCTCTTTAATCCGATTATTTTGGCTTTAAAAGCACTTTTTTGGTGTTGTGTTATCCATTTAAAGGCCTTATTGATAAAACCACCTGACTTTACCAGGTTAGAGATCTTATTACTTTCTGTACACGGTTCTGTATTGCCTTTATTTACAGCTCCTGAAATCATTACTGAGCGTTTTAGTCTCCTTTAGCATGTTGTTTTGGTTTCAGCCGGACAATTTAGCAGCCAAAGACACGGATGATTTTCCTCAAAAGTCAATAAACAGAGCTGAAGGATGACAGCAGTAAAACAAAGAGGATGTTCGACTTAAAATGCATCACAAGGGCATTTTAGCTTGTTTTAGCAGCTTGTTTTGGTCTTTTCTTGCTCTAAAAGTATCCAAATTGATTGATTCAGCTTGAAACGTGCCCAGCACATTCAAAGGAGGACGGAGAAGTAGCGCTTTAGCCCCTGTTGCTTCAGTTATGGAGTCTCTATCATGTCATATTTTGTCAAATTACTCCCAATAAACTTTCCCACTTGTTTAGTCCCACTTGTGTTCCAGCAGGGGCAATCCTTCCCCACTCCTGGCAAACGTGGCCCTGGTGTTCACTGTAAATTGCTCAGTGGTTTGTTTTTAATGGGATTATAATGACAGTTATGGTTTGCAAGAATTGATGTTTGTGACTTTTATGAGGTGTGAGTGAAGGGGCGGGTCCAGGCGGCTCATAAAGGCTGCAGGAATGTTAATTGGTCGAGGGCAGTGCAACCCTCTTTGTTCTGCTCGCTCATACTGGGCTTCTGTTGCGCCCGTTAAAGGCCAAAGAACTGATTTAGAATCTGTGACTTTAACCCCACACACCCTATACTTCCCCCTACACACACACACACACACACATATGTAGACAACTTATCCCACTTACAACTCCCCTCTGTTCATCCCCTCCCATTCTTTCTTCCAAGCTTTTCCCTCCCACTCCTGAGGAGAATGGACCTCTTTGCTTCTCTCATTTCCTCGGTGTTCCCTAATCAGGTGTTTGGTGCTCCCCTCTTTGCAGGGTCTAAACCAGTGTTGGGGGAGTAATTTTATCACAGTTTTTTCCCCCCCTTCTTTTTCTCTTAAGGCCACACGAATGGTTGCACATCCAGCGGTGACGAGCCAGATGACTCACTGTAGTGAGGCAGAGGTTTCTGAGCCCATTCACGTCACAGAGTCGTTCTTTATGTTATGAAATATTGAATAAATGAGCACACTTCTGACAAAACTGAAGAAAATGGCTTTTAATTTAGCACTGGTTTCTATTTTAACCAAAAGCCTTCGAGCCGTCACATGCTGATGATTTTCTGTTACTTTACAACGACTCTTTTGGATTTGGTCTTTTTTTTATATTATGCAAAATTCCTGGAACTGCTGGATTTTTTTTACATTTTCATTGGGAACAAACTGAAATGTTTTTGTTGCACCGGCACTTTGTAGAGTGTGCAGATCCCGTGCTCCTAATTTAAAGATAACATTAGGATGCTTTGAGTTGTCAGTCTAATATTTAGATTACATCATGAGCCACACACACACTTTGATCTCAAGTGGGCCAGACGAGTGAAAATCCCCTGCCAGAGTAAACAAGTCTACGCATTTAATCCATCACATATCTTAACATTAGATAAAGAAGTAAATGAAAGAAAAGGACTTTTTAGGACGTACACTGTTAGAAATAAATGTGTGAAATTACAGGAAAAAAGGTCCTGTAAGTTCATTCCTATGACGGTACAAAGGGCATAGAAAATCTTTATTGTGAACCCATTTAAAAGAACAAACAGACAATAGCAAATCATGAAAAAACAGGAATTTATTTTACTGTCATTTAATTTTGATCTATTTATTTATTTATTTATTTATTCTAATTGTAATGACTGTAAAACACATGGAAACACAGTTAAAAGTCCAAAGTTTGAGCCCTTCTGCACGTTTTCCAAAGTCTTCCAGTGGGACAGATCGGACTCTTTGCCACGCTGATTCCGGTCCCCGGGCCTTATGTTTGACACCCCTGATTTAGCAGGTATAATGTTCTCTACAGGGCTCTGATCAGGCCTTTCAGGTAATGTGGCCAGTTTGTGTTTAATAGTTTCCCAGAGAGTTGCACAAGCTGAAGCTAATGGAAATGTCTTTATGGTTAAAAAGTATTTGATGTAACACATTTTCTACCTGCTGATGAGATCACAAATAATGAGTTCACGTGAAGATTTTATAGTAATAAAAAAATACAGATAATGTCAGCCTCATGGAGGAACTGCAGGGAACATGAAGGGAACAGCAAAGACATTACGACTGTAAAAATATTACTCTGCTGCAGAGATATCTCATTCTGGATCAGGTGGGGGGGTTCGGCATCCAACATTCCCACCCCTCGATAACGCCACGAGGTCCTGACATTCAGTCTCACCACAGGCGAATCGTGTTCCCACAGAGCAGCTGTTGAACCCGTTGAGTTTTAGGCACATGCATAGTTCCAAGATTAGCATTGCATTTAAATATAAAACCTTCTAAGCCATCGCTACTGGAAAAATAAACAATGTAGAAAAAGTCTAGAGCTGCATCAGCCTCTCTGTCTCTCAGCTTTTCAATATTTCAATATAATATTGTGCAGATATGATGTGAGATGGCTAATTTTGCTCTGTCTAACAGAGGTAAATAAATAAAATGTGAAAAATCTTGGCTCAAGGTTGATCCCAAAATGTCAGCCCTTCTAAGCATATCCCAATAAGAACAAATAATTCCCAAATGAAAACAGCTCTTTGGGAGTTGAGGAACAAACACTATTGTCCTGAAATCCAAGTATGGGCTGAGATAATCTGTCTGCTCGAGCATCCGGCCGGGCCGGACCGGCTACTTGTTATCTAGTAAAAACCGAGGCTACAGAAAATCTTCAGTTATGCTCAATCAGTGACTGCTTGGAGGGCAGAGCCTGAGATGCCAATCAGAGGCCGTGAGACGGATTTGAACCTGGACAAACTGGAATCAGCCTGAAGCTGCCGAGTGTCATCCAGTCCGTCCTGCGGTTTCCACCATAAGAGATAGAGTCTATCTGCCCGGGTCTCTCTATAATTTCCTGGGGAAGTGTTCCTTTTAAAAGACAAGGTTGGAGTTGCCCGGGGAGTCGGCTGATAACAGCTAAGGTTAAGATGAGGCAGGAGGGGGAGGCGTAGTCCGACGTGCTATCAGACGATGGGCCTCCGAGCAAACAAACAGCTCTGACCTCTCAAAACAACGGCAGCAGGGAGCAGCTGATAGGGAGAGACGGATAGGTAGAGGCTGGTGATGATGCGGCAGGAGTGTGTGTCTCGGAGTGTGTGTAGGGGAGGTAACGGGGGCAAAAGGGCTTGCAGGGCAAGAATTATCTCAACGCCTCAGTGTCCATTAAAATGAGAGGGCTGTGTTTGTGTGTGCGGTGGTTTTCACGGGGTCTTAAATACCCCAAGATCATTTAAACTCGGGTTTGGGTGGAGACTCGAAGCTCCAGCAGTTCCTCTGACAGCCACACAGGAAGCCATATCTTTGATACTTTTATACTCTTTTAAAGGAGCTTTAAAAGCTCTGTATCCTCTGTTCAGAGCGTGGGCCACCTGTCATGAAATGTGATATCTGCTTTCTTTTTTTTTTGTGTGTGTCCCATTTGGATCTTTACCTATCAGAATTATTGTGTGAAGGTCAGGAAGGATGCCCAACGGATTTTATTCTATCAAAAGGACCATCGCCGTTTTGCCTTAGTGATCCATTTGATTGACCTTTGTTATTATTTATTTATTTAATTTTCATTTGTTACAGACATGACATGATTGGGGGACAGGAAAAGGAGAGAGAGAGAAAGAGGGGGAGAGAGGGGGAGAAAAACAGAGGGGGAGAGGGACAGCGAGAGAAAGAAATAACCAAAAAAAAAAAAACACGTCCACTGGATCCCTTTCAAAGTAAAAGAGTGCAAATGTCACGAGTTTACGACCAAAAAGCAAAAAAGACAAAGATGAGTGTTTTCTCATGTCTGAACATCAGTTACATATTACATA
>VURO01000849.1:0-19258 GCA_015108175.1 Pelvicachromis taeniatus
CTGCCGGAGGTGTGCGTTGAAGATCTCGCGGACTGGGGCCTCTGCTAGGCGTTCCCAGCACACCCTCACTGTACTTTTAGGTGCACCGGGTCTTTCCAGCATCCTCCCCCGCCACCTGATCCAACTCACCACCAGGTGGTGATCAGTTGACAGCTCAGCCCCTCTCTTTACCCGAGTGTCCAGAACATATGGCCTAAGGGCTGATGATACGATTACAAAATCGATCATCAACATGCGGCCTAGAGTACCCTGGTGCCACGTGCACTTATGGACACTCTTATGTTCGAACATGGTGTTCGTTATGGCCAAACTGTGGTTTGCAGAGAAGTCCAACAACAAAGCACCACTCGGGTTGAGATCCGGGAGGCCGTACCTCCCAATCACGCCCCTCCAGGTCTCGCTGTCATTACCCACGTGAGCATTGAAGTCTCCCAATAAGACAATAGAGTCCCCAGGCTGAGCACCATCCAGTACCCCACCCAGGGACTCCAAGAAGGCTGGGTACTCTGAACCGCTACTCGGCACATAAGCGCAGATGACAATCAGCTTTCTTGTAATTTAAGCAGTCTTCAAGAAGTTTTCCAAGCTTCTTGAAAGACATTCAAAGCTCTTCTTTAGATGTTGCTGCCTTTTGTTCTAAATTTGCATTCATCACTCCATAAGATCTATTGCCTCTGATCTTCAGTCTAGTTACTGGGTAATTTGGCAAACCAACATATTGATAGCCACCCTTCCACTGAGACCATTTCTAATGAGGCTTTGGTGAACTGTACATAGATCAACTTAAGATCCAGATGAATCTTTCAGATCCTGTGTCAGTTTTGTGCTTTTTTTTTTCTTTTTTAAAGAACATGGCTTTCAACTGCAGTGAATAGTTTTTTTGTTTTGTTTTTGTAAGACCTGCCAGTTCCTGTTAAAAAGGGGTTTTTCCTTCCCACTGTTATCAAGTGCTTGCTCATACGGCGGTCGTCTGATTGTTGGGGTTTTCTCTGTATTATTATAGGGTCTTTACTTTACAATATGAATTGACTTGATGAGACTGATTTGGCGCTAAATAAAAAAAAAAACAAATAATTGAATTGATATGTACAGACACAATGGTTCATCTCTTTATCTGTTTATTATTTGCCTGAACAGACAAAAACGGTCTGAAAATGGTCAGGTGAAATGAAATGAAATGAACATGAGTTCATTTCATTTACCTGAGTTCAGTTCATTTGCAGCCAGGGCCCACAGAAAAACTTTGAAAAATCTTAAGAGACCTTAAAGAACTGCTGCTCAAAACCTATTTGTCAAGAAATGACAAGAAACTCTGGCTCCTTGAAGGCAAAATATAAAGAAAAGCTGGTGTGCCTCAAGACTTTTGCACTACAATTGATATTTGCAGAAAATATTTTGGATTTAATATATAATGAATACAGACTGGCTCTACCAGACATTAAGCCTATACAAGGATTAGCATTCTGGGAGAGTCCTCGTAGAAGTAAGGCCTGAGGGCAGTTATTTTGAACCTGCTCTCTAACTGAACGGGGAGAGACAGAAGACAATTTAAAAGTAAAGTGTTTTTGTCCCAAAATAAGGTTGAAAAGTTTCACCTGTGCACACTGTAGGTTGCACAACATTACAGCTTCATAAACAACTCGTTCGAGAGTGCCAACTAGACTGAGAAGCGCCATGCTTATTTACACGATGGATACAGTAAGCCAAGAAAAACAATAAGTAAAAGATATGTCAGCCGGTAAAAGCGCTGTGAATCTCTACTGTCTGCATTCGCCAACATGTTCCCCGTTAGGACTGTCAATCAAGCCTCTTTGGTGAGAGGGAGTAAGACAACCGTCGTCTTTGTCATTGTGAAATTCTCCCACAGATGTCTATTCAGGACTCAGAGTGCTGTGCCTCTCATTTGTAATGCCTGCTGTGTTAACCAACAGCAGCGATTCCTTTAAGCCCTTAGCTGTTACTTTGGGGATTTTCTTACCACACTGAACAGTGTCCATTTGGTCTCTGGTCTGGAGATAATCAATACTACATCTACATTGCCATCTTTACGCTAATCTTCTAGATAATGCTAAACAGTCTGCAGGTATTTTAATTCATTTCCATCCTGAACCTATTTGCAGTCAGTTACATAATGTATAAAAAGTCATTACAATCAACAGGCATACACAGATTTTATTTTTGCAGATGCAGGAAGTGTTCATTTTATCAGCAGATTTTGATTTAGTCAATCTTTAGACTAAAACATTGTTTAGTTTTGGTCATTTGGACATTAAATTCTTTTAGTTTAGTTTCTTAGTCAATGAAGAAACACTAAATTACAGTATCCTAAATCTGAAGCTGATTCAGTCCACTAAAATATAAAGTAAATATGTGTTTTTACTGATGCAAGTTCCCGGTTTACAAGTGTCCTGTTTTCCTTGACATGAAATGTGACCACATGTCTGCACTTCTCTTCCTCCTATTCTGTGACACTTTATGACAAACGGGAAGCATGAAAGTTAGTCGAACCGTCAATGCTGTTTGTCGGGAGTAGATCAAATTGTGGATGCCCTTACTTCATTTCTGATTGGATCACTCCCAAAGTTGTCTCGCCTTTCAACATAACTTGATTAGTTCTGATTGGAGCTAGTCTCTCGAAAACATTTTCATCTCATTTTTATGTTGTTGATGAAAGTTTCAATACATTTCATGAAATTCATGAGATGAGCCCTGTTGTTTGTAGTATTCCCAGAAATGTAATAAAATATTGATATTTGCGTTCCTATGCCAATACAACAAAACGCTCAAAACAATCTTGCATCAATTTTTACCCCCAACCTTACACAACATACAGGTAAAGGATTATAATCAGATACAATAAGCTATCTGTATCATACAGCACCGTCACATGGATATGCTCAGAGTTTAGATTTATCTGCCTCCTCTCAGCTGAGTAACCTGAGAGGTGAAGAAGGCCGGTTCTTAGAAAAACATTAACTTCTCTAGTTAAACACAGTCCCCGAGTCTCCCCCTCTAAACCTGACTGATGGTCACAGTGACTGTCTTTCACTGAGTCACATATAGCAATACGGAGTTCTGTACTAACAAGGCAAAGTACACAGACAGAGATAACTCCCCTGTACAAAGCAAAGGAGTCGCAATGCATTTGTGCAAAGAAGTTTTCTTGTAATCTTTTGACCAACCAAAAAAAGTTGCATGTATCCTTAAACGCCCCTAAAATGTACTTAAATCCACCTACTCTGTTAAACTTAAGCCGTTATATTTTCACCAACTACGGCAGACTGGATGTAATCAACCTAACTGGATGAGAACGGACGATTGTTTTTCTCGCCCGGACAAAAGCTTTCAATAAATGATTTCCATACCCGATCCATGTAATACAACAGCAGAGACAAAAGATAATGGTCCAGCCAACCAGCATAAAAAGGCTGAGCTGTTACACGAGTAGAAAAAGGAGTCAATCGACTTTATGAAAATGAATGAAAAGCCCTTTGCTGCTCCATTAAAATCACTCAGCCGACCTGTGTGATTGGAGAACTGCACCGAGTTGATGGAGTCCACTTCAAAGCCCAGCACCTGGGAAGAGAGACATGAAGCAGCTGTTAAAACAGAGAACAATGGGCTCCGTATTGCACTCTGTGTAAATGAATCACACTTGCACTGCGGGAACAGCACGCCGAAGGTGAACCACTGTGAGAACTGCTCAACGTTCAGAGTTTCAGCCCCCCCCCACTTCTGACAGCTTCAACAGTTTTTCCATTTCACAAAATCACATGTTTGAGGAGAACTTTTGCATATTTTAGTTTCTAAACAGGTTTTTCTGTGGACTCTCGACTCCAGTCATCAAACTTGTTTGAGATAAGAATAATAATAAAGTAGATTATGATGTAAGATGATATCAAGCAACCACAATCAAATAAGTTACCAATGAATTTTGATCATTTTTAAGGATGCACTATTACTATATCTAATTTCTATTAAATAACAAAAAATAAACTTCATTTAATTTGAAATATCAATATAGATCACATACATTTCATCCGAGCGTGTTAAATTTAGATTTAAAAAATGATAACAAAAAAAACATTAGTACGCTATAATGTGATATAATAACTGATAATGAGTGGTATAATAGTAATAATGAGAATCATGATGGAAAGCGCCCAAGTTTAACCCATGTTAAACAGCATTTTTTTGTTGTATTTTTAGGTTTACAGTCGTTTGTGGGATTAAAGGGTGGAAAATAGAAAAAAGGGCCTGTGATGTTTCTTAAAAAAGGTTACAACATCTCATAAATCAGGAAGTGTCGCTGTGGATCGGCTCGATTTTCTCCGTTTTCGTTACAAGTTAGGTGCTGTTTCCCTCTCCGTCTCTCTCTCTTTGGACTACAGTGGGTTGTTTGAAACTACCACCTGAATGTCAGATCCGGTTCGTCTTACCTGCAGCGGGAATGTTGCCGACTTGTTCCCAACGTATCCCCTGACAACGTGACTCTGAATGGACAACACGCGACACTCCATTATAGCAGACATGCGTTTTAAAAAAAAAACTCCTGACTGATTCACTTTACCCTAAAGCAGTATTAAAGATCAGCGCAGCCTGAAGCAAGCTGAAACTTAGCATGTGGGGAATAAGTCCAGCTTTGAAGGACAGCAGCTGTGCTGCTGCTGAGAGTCACATTTACGGCTTTTTTTCCCTTCAGGCAGCTAGGAGGACTCCTAAGTGGAGCATTCACAGACTCATCAGGAATGTGGGAAAACTGAGTTGCAAACACAAAAGGGGCTCCCGTTGTTGATTGAAGTACATTACCGATCATGGTTTTGTGTGTGAAAGGAAAACACATTTTCCACAAAATAAGTCATAGATATATTTTAAGACAAATGAAACCGCCACATACATGCAAAACAATACATTTATTTCACAATCTCCAGAAAACATTAATTATTTTAATATATACAGTTGTTTGAAAGCCTACTTATATTTTGTGCAGAAAATGCTTGTTTAACATATGTAAAATATATATGAAAAACACATGGTTGAGTGGGGCATATATGAGAAAAAGAGTAGTTTGTTAATCTTCTCATCATTTCACCATATTATAATTGTAGGATGTATAATTTGGCAATAGGTTTTGGTTGGAATTATTATTGATACACTACACATACTCTGAATTCATAATTTAGATGAATATTTGATGGTTAAAATCAAAGAAATGTTCCAGATAATTGTTTTGCGTTGATTGTGATGATTGCTAACTTGGTTAATCAGAGGAGAACTCTTAAAGAGATCTACTGATCTGATTGAGTAATAAGAAGAGTTGTAGGAGGATGGGCAGGCAGGTGAGTTGATGAGGAGATCTCAGATGAAGGATTCCACAGAGGGAGGACAGCTTGGCCAGGTCATGTGGGTTATTCTGGAGAAGGAAGCCCCCCTTCAGTCTGGTGGAAAACAGAGAAATGTAGAGATTAAACATGAAAGCTTAAATGAACATGAGGAAGTTAGGGGCCCGATTGCCGCACTGACATAAAAGACAAGCTGGAGGAGAGTGGATGTTAGAGCTGGTCCTTAAATACTGGGTGAAAATGAGACTTGATGAGTAGCAGGTGTGATGACCAAGAGTGGGAAACAACAAAAACGACTCCACCCATAAGGGGACCGTCACCTGCCCAAGCCTATGTAGACTTTGGATAGAGCATAAAACACACAACAGCAAACAGACAAGTGGAGGATTATGACGCTAAACTCTGGGTACTTACGGAGGGGTCAGAGACACAAACTGCAGAAATTAGCTTCTTCCAAATCGTATGGGGCGACTCCTTTAAAGAAAGGGTGAGGAATTTGGTAATTCAGGAGGGACTCCACATCAAAAGGACTGGCTGATGGGGTTCAATTATTAGGCTAAGCCTCTTGGAACACCTACTAAGTGAGGTGTTCCAGGCATGTCCTACCAGGAGGAGGCCCGGGGCAGACATGCTGGGGAGATTATATCCTTCAGATGCTTGGGAACACCTCAGTTTCACCCCAAAGGAGCTCGGGGAGGTGGACGGAGAGAGGGCAGTCTGGGCATCACTGGTTAGAAAGAAAGAAAATGGATAGAGTAATGTCTAACATATAATTGGAGTAATAGCTAGTGTTAGCTTTTGGTGTGTGGTTTGATGGTGTTTCTACTTTGCAAAACTATGACATAACTTCTATGTGATTAGTCACGTGCAATGTTGAAGCAGGACTAACGTTAGTTTTGCTGATCCAGACACAACACCAACATGATGATACCAGATCATGTGATGGATGGATGGATGAATAGATTTCTATAATTTAAAATGCTGTACCATTCACCTAAACTGTGTTTGAGTGAATGAGACATGGTCATCTGTGTGAAAGGCTTTGCTAACCATTAAAAAGCTCAATCTCGCAGCAGAAAGTACTCCGTGTCTTCTTTATATCAGTGATTTCTAAGCTCTTCATAAGCGCAGACTCGAAATTAATGACAAAAATGTTCAAGGACAAGCTGGATTTGTGAGCGAGACACTGCTTCGGAGACTCAGTATTGACTTGTGACCCAATAACGTCACACCTGGAGCTTCTATACTTCAGACTGGCTCACTTTCCAATGTAGTTGTAATTAATGTAATCATGTAGCCTCCATTCTGGGTCGTGACATGACTCATCTAACAAAGGTGGGTGCTTTAAACACGGGCAGCTGTGTCATGAGTATATCAGCTGCTTCCACAGCTGAGCGAGTTATTGTGACGGTGAGGAAGGTCACCGTTATCGTGTGCAGACTGTGAACTGATTATTAAAACCTTGAGTAATGAAGATTCTCAGGAATGAGCGCACAGTCTTAATTCTCAACGATAAAGCGCTTCAGTTTGAGCATGGAGAAAAAAAAGAAAGTATGATCTACGTGCTTACATCAGTGACCAAATGTTCTGTTCCAGTCACTGTTGATGCCAAACAATATGCCATGCCTCCCTAGAGCTTTCATTTAACCAGACAATAGGTAACGTCATCAGTATCACGCAATGTTTTTGAAATTTAAGCCAAGAAACCTAACACAAAAAATGCTCCAATCACCCTCTACTTACCCGGTAGGCTACAATGATTGTCTAAAAGGTATCAGACCAGCAGCTAAAGGTCAAAGGTTAAACAGTCTACAAATTAAGATATTAACTAACGCAATGTACCAATGGTTAAATGCTGTAAATTATGCCTTCTATAACCACTGATTTACTCTTATGATGTACAATAGAGTCCAGTTAAATGAATTGATGAGTATATTTGCTACCACCAGAGGGCCCAAATCAGCAGAGATCTGTTTGGTATTTAAATGAATGAACAGGAGATGTAACCTGAAAAATCACAGAAGATGTAAAGCATGTAGTATGCTGAAAGAAGAGACTTTAAGCTTATGTATTTTAATTTCAGTGTATTCTCAACTCACCCACGCGGGTCTCATGAGTGAATGTGTTCTGGTCCCAAGCCCAGATAAAGAAAAAGAACGGTATGCAACCAAAAATCTTTGCCAAATCAAATATGCGGATCAGAAACGATATGATCAGCTGTTTTGACAGAAGAAAACTGCAATGACACAAGATTCAGTCGCTGAAATTGGGCTTTATATAATCAAAAAAAACCTCACCTTTTTAAAGGATACCTGGATTTTTGGTCTGTCGCACACAGCTGTGACTGCAAGAGATTATAACACACAAAGAAAGCATTTGATCAGCTTGCACGCTTCCATGCAATCAGTGGCACACGGACCATATTGAATCATCTCAGGCTTTTAATCTCTTTTAAACTGCCCCATTGAAAATTAATCAGCGGAGGTCAGAGGAGGAGAGAATGGAGGTCTCAGTGAGGAGGGTGAAGTCAGGAGGCAGCTGAAGGGTGGACTGCACGGAGGCTCCGACATCTGGACGAGGAGCACAGAAGCCAACAGAGAATAGCAGAACCAGGTGGATGAGCGGAAATTGTTAATAAAACGCACATGGGGCAGTGGCAGAGAGAAACTTAGGATACAGCTGGTAATGTTTTTCAATGTTACAGCTTTAAAGGCGAGCCCATATCTGTCAAATCTGATATTAAATGAGGATTTGACGCTTGAATTTCAGGGTGAAAATCCTTGTTGGTGTCCAGCAGTTAATGAGTGGTTAGCGTGCAGCTTTTAGTGAGAGAAAAAAAGGGCCTGCAGTGGCACGCAGTGATGCACCTGGGTGGTATCAGTGTGCTAATGAAGGTGTTCCTGTGTTTGGAGAGAAAGGCATGAAGTTGCATGTCGTGTAAACAGTGGGGTGGTGGAGGAAGTTTATGTCCTTTGAAGTAGAAAAATATTGCACTGCAAAAATTCTCCATACAACTAAGTTTTGCGTGACGATTGCTAGAAAATAAAGGTACATCAGTATAATAAAGGTATACTTCAGCATTATTATGATGCCTCTTGTAAGTGTTACATTTTAACTTATTATATACATTCAAAAGCACCTTTACCCAAATAGCTAACCAGCCAATCACATGGCAGCAACTCAGTGCATTTTGTGGAGGTGTTCAAGACAGCCTGCTGAAGCTCAAACTGAATCAGAATAAGGACGAAAAGGCAATTCGAGCAAGTTTGGATGCAGAATGGTTATTGGAGCCAGATGAGCTGGTCTGATTATAACAGAAACTGTTGATCTGCAGGGATTTTCAAACACAAACATCTCCAGAGGTTACAGAGAACGGTCCAAAAGAAGAGAAATATCCAGTGAGCGCCAGTCCTATGTGCGAGAATACTTGTTGATTCCAGACATCAGAAGAGAATGTACAAACTGCTCTGAGGTAACAGATAGGCAACAGCTTCTTGAATAATCACTCATCTCAGAAACTACAACACGTCAAACCTTGAAGCAGATGGGCTCCATCAGCAGAAGACCACACTTGGTGTCACTCCTCTCTGATAAGAACAGGAAAGTGAAGCTACAGTTCACAGTTTCAACAAAACTGGACAAAAGAAGTCTGGAAAAATGTTGTGTTTATTTGATGAATCTTGATTTCTGCTAAAACGTTCAGATAGTCGGGTCAGAACTTGCGTAAACAACCTAAAAGTTGTTGCTTTTATTAACATTTCTGCCCGGTGGTGTGTGTGTGTGTTATATATAAATTTTTTGGCATATTTTCCACCCAGTATCACCAACTAATCATTGTCATCCAGAAGGAAAAAGTTCCATGTCACACACACTGGTTATTTGAACATGACAGTGAGTTTTAATGTGCTCAAACGGCCTCCACAGTCACCAGATCACAATCCAACAGAGCACCACTGGAATGTGGTGAAGATTGGCATCATGGATGTGCAGCTGATGCTATCGTGTCAATATGAACCAAAATCTCAGAGGAATGTTTCCAGGATCTCGTTAAATCTGGGCCACAAAAATTGAAGGCAGTTCCCGATATAAAATTGAAACGCTATATGAATTACATTAGCAAAGCTATGTTGTAAAGTATAGATGCCAGAAAATACTCAAATTACCCTAAAACTGTAATTTAGGGTTAACTGATCTTTAATGTAATACCATCTAATCATTAATTAGATGGCATACAATAATAACAATCATGGTTTTCGCATTCTTATACCCTTATTTTCAGTTATTAAGTTTACCTGTGTGTTACTTCGGTGCAAGCTGAATTTTAAAAAAAAGGAAGGAAGGAAAAAAAAGCAGTGAAACGATGACAGCAGCTGTTGAAATTCTTTAATTTGAGCTTGTGAAAAGAGGCAATCACCTGGTCCAGGCAGACAGGACCCTGGCTGTGTTTCAGCTCCCCCTCACCTGTCTCTTACCTGTCGTCACTCAGCGTGTCATGCTGGATGTCCAGGACCATGAAAGGTGATCTAGCCCCGAAAAAGCACATTTGTACATGCACATGCACACAAATTGCCCCATTTCAGCACGTTTCCTGTCTGCAGCACCTGTAGCAGGTTATCTAGAGTCTTTACCTGGAGAAGGGTCACCCTGGCAACCACTAAAACGATAAGCAGTTCTTAAAAATAAAAATAGTTTTAATCCCTAAACTTTAATTTAATTTCTTTCATTGATAATATGTAGCCAAGAAGGAGGCGTCGTTCCCACCTTCCAAAGGCGAACTCGTAGTCGGATATCCGGGGTGGGCGTCATTATTTAGAAGTGGAAAATATCTATTTGGCGCTCACGGACACGGAGATTAAAATTGTGTTCAGGGACACTAAAACAAGCGTGGGAAATCCGTGTCCCAAAACACGAATCGATAAATACGATTGGCCAATATCCCTCCGCCCCGCTCAGCACGCACACACACACATAAATGGGCAAGTAGTCCCGCCTGTGACACGCCAGGCAGAAGGGGGGCGGGGCCAAGCATGAGCCAGACTGACACGTAACAGTCCTGCGTAAAATTAAAGGAAGAAGCTGCATCTTTTCCTCAAGTTGTCTCTGGATGCTCCACTTCGATGTAGAGTCGAGCTGTCCCAGTCCAGAGGCCTGTTTGGACGCCTTGAAAGCGACCGAAGCGGGACTGCCGGACAGAGAGATCCGACGCTCAAGATGAGGTTTTCGTTGTTAATTTCTGTGCTGCGGTCGCTCGGCCCGGTGGTGATCGGTATTTCTTTAGGCTTCACGTTGAGTTTACTGAGCGTGAGCTGGTCGGAAGACGCGTGTTCACCGGACGGTAAGGAAGGGGAGGATGTGTCTTTAGGTAAGGATGGACTGCTCAAAGGAGCCCGAAAGCCCAACTCTATTTCTGCTGTCAACGATGTGGCGTCCGAAGAAGATTTTCAACCAAGAATAGTCCCGTACAAACAGGTCCAACCGAGCGCCCCAAAGAAAGTTTTCAGGTAACTTGTGTTTGTTGGTTCACTTTGAATGTAGAGCACAGCCTGACAGCATGTGGCTGATACTTGTTCTCAATCCAGGTCACGTTCCTATACACTACAGCACAGCAGGCCGCTGTGTAGATCATCCCGTCTAAATGATGACTGGTCTCTGATGGTCATGATCATGATGATGGTGTTACTTCACATCATAACGCCTGTGTTTTTAGGGTGGCCAGGTGTCCTACTTTCTGTGCACACCATTCCAGTGTCCCAAAAGTGACGAGAAAGCTCACTTAAGGTTGGCTCAAGTTTACAAAAGTGAGGACAAGATGCCTCATAAGAAGGCTGACGCTCTGCACATCTGTAGATGCACGCCAAACATGATTAACAGACAGAAAAGCCGCTGAAATTGCAGGTTTAACAGTTACTTCAATAGAGAAATGTGATTACAGGACTTTGCAAAGAGTGTTAATTAGTGAGGGAGTTGAGAAAATTGTATTCAAAGGCTTTTTTTTTTTTAACACATTCAGTCACTAACTCACATGTATCTATAAGATTATAATGGAGTATCCTCATTAATAAAACTAATAAGACACAGCCAGTGGTAGCCACAACTAATTCAGAGCCCATTTCCTTCTATTAGGTCACATATCCACAGAAATTTGGACACAACATGAAGTCTGCACCACTTCCTCTGCTGTTTTCCAGTGTATCCCTGGCCAGAGTAGAGCTAGTTTTTTTTTTTTTTTTTTTTATAAATCACTCTGTGGTACAGTATGCCTCCACACTTGCATTTTTTTTTCTCTCTCTGGGTAAAGACCTTGTTTAAGCGCTGGCCTCTACACCCACAGTGGCTGAATTTCAGTTCAATTCCAAGAAAGGGTCTTTCCTCGTAAAGAGGCTAGAGATGCAAACGTGCAATTGCCCAGGTTTTAAAGGGAGCTTGTGCCAAATGTTGGTTTGTTCAATAAAGGGTGGTGCGTCTTATAATTGCTCTTATGAATTATGCCTAACCCTAATCCTCATGAAGCTAAATGTGGGGCAAAAGGAAGCAGGTTTCCCAGGTCAGGTTGATACTATCTTTTATAGTCCTTGTTATTACAGACTCTGTTCTGTCTGGTAATCCTCAGTTTTCAGTTGCATCTTCACTTTTGTAAACTGGAGCCAATCAAAAATGTGAACCATTGTCTTATAATGTAGGGTAGGCGGACAAGGGATCAGGTGTGAGACTCCTGAGGTCTGTACTACCAAACAGGATTTTGGCTTATCCAGGCAACTTTGGCGTTAACCCAGGTTTTTTGTGCTATGAAGATTGTTCACTTTTTACCAGGGTTCATCACTATGGTAACTCAAGCTGTGAACCTTGCAGATTAAAGATCAGTTTTTCGAAAATGGCGTCAGCATTCCTGGAAGATCTCCGACCTTGATAACAGCAGGGTATAAAGTTATAAAGTGTTTTTTTTTTTTTTTTAAATGGCTTCAATTTGACTTTGTTTCCCCGAAGAGTCAGTAGGAAGATTTCTAGGTCCAGTTGTCTTTGTTTTGTTTTCCCTGTTGGCTGCAAATGATTTGACAAAAAATGTGTTGTTCTGCAAGCAATAATATAAAAACTGGGACACCTGTTTGCACTTGTGGACCCTCCATGAATTGCATTTAGACAAAACCTACATTTGAAATCTTTTTTTTTTTTTGTATCAATTCTTTACTGTTTACAATGATCCAGCTGGAGCTGAACAAATAAAAACCAAAACTGTCCTATGCAAATGTAAACATTAATTTAATGGAATACTCGTTTATACCTCATCAGACTCTTAATGATAAAGTCTGTTAACTCACACAACTGGTATTTTTGCCAACTTATCTTTCCGTCTTCAAACAGGCTAAACTTTATTAATATAGTAGCTCTTTTGCAGTCTCACGGACTAAAACATTTAAAGAAATCATGTAACGCTAAACTACTGCGCAGTGCTTTTCCTCTCACACTGCAGCAGCTGTTCATTCCATATGATCTGTGTAAGCTATTCATATTTTTCACATCATATTTTTGTCATATTCTTTGTCAAATCAGCTTCCAGTAAAATCATCAGTGTGACTGGTCACATGTTGCCAAAACCACCCCTTTCATGTAAACACGCTGATATCTAGATGAGGAAACCCGGGGTTAACTTAATGAGTTGATAACCAGCTTTGTGTGACCTCTTATCTCAATCACCAGTGTTATGGTAAATTAGTCCAGATAACAGAAAGATACCCATCGTATTTTGAACTTGCTTCACGATACAGACCCAGGTCACCCTACGGATATCCAGAGCTCATGGTGATGTTCTCACATATACTGTTTGTTCAACCGAGGGTTCAAAATGCAAATATTTAAAGTGGGACCACACATGTGAAGAGAACAGCTGCAAACTCTCTTGGGGAGAAATGTTGTTTAAAATTTGTTCCACTGTCTTGAGTGATCTATTGACCAACAGTTGCGGCTTTAATAACAGGCCATTATTAATGCTATGAGGAGCATAAGAAGGAAATGAAAATCGGTTTGGCGTTGTGGTAAGTGATGAAACACAATGCAAGTTCTTACATGTTTACTTTTCCGAAGCACATTACTTGTAACTTGTGCGTCAAGATATTTAAATCATCTAATCGACAAACTCAGTTTTGGTGCTTTCAGTTAGGATGCAAATATTGCGAAAGTCTGAGCGGACACTGATGTTTAGAGGATCTTCTGGCAGATTTGAAAGGGGAAGCAAAAAAAACAAATAGTCACAAATGTTGTAAAGTCTTCAGGCAGTCCAGTATGAAACATGAAACAGTCCAGTATGAAACATGAAACAGTCCAGTATGAAACATGAACCACCACTATAGGTCACTACATTATGTCTATTCAGTGCTTGTTTTCTGTAATTATTTAATTGTTTCCAGATTTTTAAGGAGCTGAACAATAAATTACAAGACTCTACAAAAGTTTTGAGCCACACCTCAATATTTTGCTTTACTTCAAAGGAGTCAGACATACTTGTAATATTTTTAAAAAGTGATCTTGAGCAATAGTTCTCCAGGCGTTCTTAAGGTCTTTCAAATGTTTTATTTGAACCTTGACTGCTCGTTAATTCACATTCAATCTGATCTTTGTACTTGAGCATTTTTCAGAGGAATTTTTTTTTTCCCGATTGTTAAGCCACTTAACACTGACCTATGACATTCATTCAAGAATAAAAGACACCAAAACCAGTCTTGTGCCTGCACATAACAGACAACTTGGCACATAACCAATTTTAAATTAACTTAAGATACTAAACCACATAATTTGTTCCAATTTGGTTAGTTGAATTTATAAAAAAAACAACAACAAGGTGATTCCCAAAGAGACATTTTTCAGATATCTGAATGCAATATCCTTAAAAAATAGTGGAGGGAAAATACAGCAAAGATCTGACACAGGACGTTATGTCGATGTATTTACTGTTTGACATTCCTCATCAAAGGAAGATTGGCTGATGAAAATCCAGAAGAAGTCTGGAAAGGGGTACAACAGTGACTACAGGTACTATAGGCATGTATAAAACACAGTGGGGGATATGTCATGGTTTTAGGGTTGCATTTCAGGCACTGGTGTTAGGGATTGTGTCAAAACTGATGGAATTATGAACACTGAAAAATAATATCAAAAAATAACCCAGAGCTTGGGCCTCGACATTATTGAAGCAGTGTGGGATCATCTTGATAGCAAGTGGAACAAAAGGCAGCCAGCACTGAGAACTATTCTTGAAGACTACTTAAATAATTTACAAGAAAGCTTGTTTAGGAGAGTTCAGGCTGTGCTGAAGAATAAAGGTGCTCATATCAAATACTGATCATCAAGCTTGTTAGAATTCTAGAGTCTGTTTTGGGTCTTGTGTACTATATTTCCATGGATCTTTGCATGTTTCATGTTTCCCTGCATCTATTTACCATTTTTCTAGCAAAATATAAAGTAATGAGTGGCTGCCCAAGGCACTTGCACAATGTGCAAAATAATATATTATGATATAAGATCTGTTTAGATAATTCTTTTGTTGGCAGTTTTCATTCAAAGCAGCGTCCACTCAGTCACTGTTTGACATCTTTTTCAGGGCCAAGTATATCAGCACGGAGTTGGGGATGCGTGAGCGTCTATTCGTCGGGGTCATGACCTCCAAAAACACCATTAACACGTTAGCTGTGGCTGTGAATCGCACCATCAGCCATCATCTGGACGCTGTGATCTTCTTTACTGGCTCGCGCAGCCGCAAAATCCCTCACGGCATGTTTGTGGTTTCTCATGGAGACGAGAGGCTGATATGGAACATGTTCCAGACCATCAAATATATTTTCGACCATTACATCAATGAATACGACTGGTTCTACTTTGTCCAAGATGATGCCTACACTGAAGCCGACCGCATCAAAGCCCTGGTGGAGCATTTGAGTATGGATCGAGAACTTTACATGGGCAAGCCCGAGGAGTTCATAGGTGGGGCGATGGAAGGGAGGTACTGCTATGGAGGGTTTGGGTACCTCCTGTCACGTAGCTTGCTACTACGACTCCAGCCCTTCCTGGAAAACTGTAGGAACGACATCCTGAGCGCCAGGCCTGATGAGTGGCTTGGACGATGCATCATCGATTACACCAGCATAAACTGCGTTGGCGAATATGAGGTAGGTTGAGAAGGGGGTTTAGAATTCTCTGATCCTATAGACGTCTATACAATCTGACATATTGACAGCCAGAAAAGTTGCTGTCTGCTGGCCTTAAGAAGTAATGCAGGTTTAAAGCACTTAAATCTTCATCTGGGACCCAGAAACTTTTATGCAGTCTTTGAAAGACCAAACACCTTTTTTAATGGTTCATTTTTTTTGTGTGTGTGTGTCAAACTGTGTAATTCAGTTATGTTCCATCCACGATGCTAAACCACGAAGAAGACTTGCACAAAGGCTGTCATTCAGAACAGCCATGTGATAGGTCATAGCAGGCGTTTTTAACTTCTCTCTCTTTTTTTAAAAAAAAGTTTCACCCTCACGTTAAAATTTATGCTTTGCCTCTGGGAAAACGCTTAAAGCTGATGGACAGCTAGCTGTATAAAACTGTAATTACCATGCTAGTACAGCGATGGTATTTGTGTCACAGAATGGTTTGCTAATACCCTTTAGCCCTACATTTTTTTTTTTTTTCCACATCTCCAGCAGCACTGTGGAATAGGCAAACAAGCAAAGAGAGCACAGCTGAGAGTTCAGCTAAGATTCAATGGCGTGAAAATCCCCTGTGGGTCAACATGCTCTGCTCCTGTAATGTCATTAACATTTAAGGTCAAATAAGCTCTGTCCGAGCACTCTTTAGGTGATTGGTTGTGTCATTCAGAGCAGTCTGCTTCACCCATACTAAAGTTTTGGTTTTTTTTTTTGTTTTGTTTTCCATATATGTTAAAATCCTTTTAGCTTCCATTTTCCCTTACTTGGCCTTCCCCCAAAGCAGGAAACCATCTTGTACCACAGCTGAGAGTAACTTGGCTATCTTAAGTGCCCTGAGCCAGAATAGCTCCACCAGAGCCCCCCCACACTCCCACAACCCCCAAGATAAGAGGGATAAACAGAGGCAAGCTAAAAGGCCTCATGTTGTCAAAGAAAACAGCTTGAACACAGACCCAGACATACATATGTTTTTTTTCTGCTAAGAAAGAGAACACTGATAACAATTAGGCTCGGCGAATGCTTCGCTAAGTCTTCAGCTACAGGGTGTAAGTTGTTGGCAAACATTTCCAACAGAATTGCTTCACTGCTCAGTTAAGCATTACCTCTGTTCTTTGTTCTTTTAATAGCTTGATCAGATTGGGTTCACTTTTTTTAATCACTCAAGCTCCTTAGGTGGTTACTTTGTTTTTGGCTTAAGTGACTATGTCTGTAAGAGGGATTCTGCCGCCTGTGTCAGTCACTTACTTCTGTTAGTTTCCTCCTTTTTTTCCCCCCTTCAAGCCTGTTACTAAAGTGAGAGACACTGTTGAGTGCCCAAAATAAACACATCCCTAAAAATGACCAAAAGTCTAACTGTAAAAAAAATCTCCAGTTATATCGTGTTTTATTTAAACAAAATCGCTCTACATTTCACTGTGCAATTATGGTCACCCTTGCAGCAGAGACGAGGACAAGATGCTTGCCTAGATGGCATGTAATGTTTGTTTGAATGAAAGCAGCGCTGCATAACAGCTGACAGCTTGGAATAACACTAGGCGTGTTTGTGTCGTCGCACCTCATGAAAGGACCTGTGTGATTCCTTTCAGGGACTTCACTACCACCATTACGAGTTGGCAAAAAACTCTGATCCAAGCAAAGAGCAGAGTGAAGAGTTTAAGAAAGCCCTGACCGTCCATCCAGTGTCTGACCCTGAGCAGATGTACCGCCTGCACAGATACTTCACTGAGATTGAACTCCAGAAGACTTATGATGAGATTGCTAAGCTGCAGGTAAGCTGATTTTCAAGTGTCGCAAATCACCCATGGATCGGTCACAAATAAAAACCTGCCTGCTCTCCGCTTCCCTCTATTGTTGGCACAAAATACCACAATTTCAGTGTAGTCCCAGCTAGGTTAAATGTGTCTATTTTAACACTTATTGTGTTTCCACAGGCAGAAATAAAGAATGTGAGTGTTGTTGCTTTTGAGGGGAACCGAAGCGCCCAGTGGCCAGTGGGGATCAATCCTCCTTTTGAACCAAAGTCTCGGTTTGAAGTTCTGAAATGGGAATACTTCACAGAAGAGGAGATTTATTCGTGCATCGATGGCTCTCCCAAGTGCGAGCTGCGCGGCATTGACCGCATGGACGTGGCGGATGTCATTGACACCGCCATAGGAGAGCTGAACAAGAAGTACATGCCCACTATACACTTAAAGAAGCAGCAACTGATTAATGGCTACAGACGCTTTGACCCCATTAGGGGGATGGAGTACACCTTAGACCTTCAGCTGGAGGCTGTTAATCAGAAAGGTCACAGCCGCTCCATCACAAAGAGGGTTCATCTGGTGCGACCTTTGAGCCAGATAGAGATCATTCCCATGCCATATGTCACTGAAGCTACAAGGGTCCACATTATTATACCGCTTACTCTGCAGGACCGGAGCTACGTCGATCACTTTCTTGAAGTCTTTGCCTCAAATGCCTTTGAGACCAGCGAAAATGCAATCCTAACCTTCTTGTTTATTTATGACCCAGTGGAGGCCCAACAAGTTAGCCAGAATGATATATTTGCCAGCGTGAAGTCTCAGATAATCGTTTATGAACGCAAATACTCTGCGGTGAAAATCCCATGGATCAGTGTTAAGACGGAAACGCCATCCCAGATCAAATTCATGGACATCATCTCCAAAAAGCACCCTGTCGACACGCTCTTCTTCCTGGCTGAAGTCAACACAAACATCAACTCAGAGTTTCTGAATCGCTGTCGCATGAATGCCATAAACAATTGGCAAGTGTTCTTCCCCATTCATTTCCAGGAGTACAACCCCGACGTGGCTTACCACAACCAGCCACATCCAGCCACAGCCGATCTGGTCAAGGATGCGGGCCATTTTGACCGCAGGTCGTTTGAAGAAGCGTGCTTCTACAACTCCGACTACATGACGACTCGCAGTCGGATGGTGGCGGACGTCCAAGAAAATGAGGAGATTCTAGAGAACATGGATATCTATGAAATGTTTGTAAAGTATTCAGGTCTGCACGTATTCAGGGCAATAGAGCCAGCGTTACGTGAGCAATACCATTATGAAGTCTGCAACCCAAGACTCAGTGAAGACATCTATCACAGATGTGTTCAGAGCAACTTGGAGAGCATCGGTTCTTGCTCCCAACTTGCCATGCTGCTTTTTGAGCAAGAGCAAGGGAACAGCACTTGAAAATACCAGTGAAACCTGTGCTCCTGCACGTTTGCTGAAAAAGTCTTTGGATCCAGGCTTGAATTTAGGGTGAAGGGGGCAACCGTTGTGTCACCACCCATCAGTTTTTACTAAGAACAAGCCCTGTTTATGGGTGTAGTTACACCGGTGACTTCCAGTCGCCAGGTCAGGTAACACAAGTGATTGTCTTTGTCTTCCTGTGTGCATTAAGGGCAGTTTGGATATACGAATGCAGTACACTCCCAATGAAACCTTTTCACAGTTTTAATGATCGCGTCAAGCAGGCTTTGACCACTAGAGGGCAGAAACTTAGCAGTATTGACTTGATTGTTATGGTTAAGACGTCCAGTGCAATCAGTGGGATTTATAACCTTGATTTTGGTTGGCAACACTTGGATGTAATACTTTGCTTTTGACAATTTTTGAATACACCAGGCTTGTTTGAGCTGATGTACTGGCTACAGCTGCTCAACCAAACGAACCAAAACAAGTTGCAAAAAGTTTTAGTATGTTGTTGCTTTTTCAGTGGGAATGT
>VURO01000850.1:0-18945 GCA_015108175.1 Pelvicachromis taeniatus
TCAACTTTCAAAACATCAAAAACTGCCTGAACATATTACAGTAGTAATTGAGCATTAATTAAGCAGTTATAAAAACAGTTACACCCACAGATTAAAAACACAGACTGAGGTGTGCGCCTCACTGTAATTAACATATTTCTTTGTTATTGAAAGTCTCCTTTTATGACACGTCATTCCAAATGAATTCCACTGAAATTATTCATGTACAGCAGATACATTAAACTATCTCTTTATTTTTTTCATCCTCTCCTTCCTTTATCTTTATCTAAACTTTCGCTGCCACTCTCTGCGGTCCCTAATTTCTTTCCTGTCTACCCTCTACTTTCCTCAGCCATGAGTCGCAGCATCGTGCGGCAGAGCAAGTTTCGTCACGTCTTCGGCCAGGCGGTAAAGGCTGAGCAGGGTTACGATGACATTCGTGTATCCAAGGTGACATGGGACAGCTCCTTCTGCGCCGTCAATCCAAAGTTCTTGGCAGTCATCGTTGAATCCAGCGGAGGAGGAGCGTTTCTGGTCCTGCCCCTTTCTAAGGTCAGTAAAGGTCAGAGGGTTGGAGGGATTCAAATGTAACACTCAAATATCTGACATGTTTTTAGCTTTTTCGTGATTGAATCAATTCTCAGTCGACCAGCCTGCCGATAAATCACAATAAAAATGAGTAGCACCTCATTCGCTTCCCCGTGTGATGCAGAGTGAATTAGAGTCTATTAGAGTGTAAATGAAAGTGTGACTGTAATAAGCTCTGTTCTGACAAAAATGATTTCTAGGAACATTGACAGCATGGCTCCACATATCTTATGCTGATCTGCGGGAATATCTAAATGACTGACATTAAATCATGATCTACATTAGATGAACTCTGGCTCTTTCTTTCTATTTATATCAAGCTATTTATGGTCTTTGAGCTGTTGAGAGGCATTTGTGTGCATGTTGCGAGCAGATTTGCATTTTCAAATTGTGCTTTTATTGCGTGTTTGTCTGTGTTTTAAAAGCGAAACAGTCTATTTTCTGAAACTGACTTGCTTTCAGCATGAGGTTGCAGACAGCAGACTGTTTTTGCTCTATAAGAGGAAGAAAAGAAAAAGAATGTGCACATTTGGGTTTTTTGGGATGTCGGTGAACATGAATTGGCATTTTTAAGTGAAGGCGATCCTTAGTGTGAATACTTTGCTGTGTCCATGTTTGTCTCTCTGTGTCAGTTTTTCCTAAATTTGAGTACAAAATATTTACAACAGGAAATCAAGCCATCCAATAAACAGTATCCTTAAAGAAGAACACTCAGAATTAGACCTTAAAAACAGCAGAAACAGCAAACTACAAACAGCTTATACACTTGATTTTCATTTCTCAATACTGCTGAAGGACAGTCATCAGAGGTGCACTTTCATCCATGAGTATTTGTCTCAGTAAAAGACTGCTTATACATGGCAAGGTTTTTGGAAAATTCCTTTGTCCTGTGGTCCAGTAATTACTTTGAAATACACAGAAAAATCAGTGTCTGATCCTGTGAGACGTGCTATTCATAGGAAATGAGCTGCTTTTCTTAGACGTGATGCTAACAGTGCAATAGCCGCACAGTTAAAAGGTTCATGAAGGCACATTCAACATTTCTTTTAAGCAAAACTTCAGTATGACTTTCTTCTAATAACAGAGGACCTGATAACTGTTGTCGGGAGACATGTTGGGAAAACTTTGCGAAGTGTGACGCATCACTTTCAGTAAAAGGATTATCCAGTCCTTTTATTAAATTTGTTTAACTTCCTGGAGCCTGGTGACAACACTGATTTAAAGCTAACACCAGAAATGTACTTAACTTGTGTGAATATTTTGCTGGGAGGGTAAAAGTGATCCAGTCATTCTTATGTTGGTTAGTGAAATGTGTTTAATTCATTTTCAGAGCTAAGGTGGATAAATATGTATGGATTTTAGTTCACGCTGATGTAAAATCCACCTTTGATTTACATTTAATGTGATGACAGTTCACGCTCGAGCTCAGCAAACGTCACACTGTTGTAATAAGACTGCAGAAATGAAGATGACCTACTTTGCCAATCACTGCCCAGTTTGATAAGAATAAGTTCATGTTATCAAGTCCAGAAATTTAGGGAAAAATTGATCATATATGCACTTCATGTTTTGAGATTAAACAAAGATTAGTGTAATAACTCGACTAAAAATGGTTAAGTGACCAGTTTTTACATTTCTGAGATTAAAAAGAAAAAAGGAAAAAAAAGAAGAAAAAAAACAGTATGTGGGTGTAATAAGGTCATCCCCGCTGGGATTCATCAGCATCTCAGAGGTGCTAATTAATGAAAAAGAGCAGAAGCACACAAAGCAATGCAGAGTTTTTTTGAGGCACTAAGGAATGGACATGATTATTTACTGGAGTCACGGTGAACAGACGCGCTATTAATACACACCAATGTGCTCTCCATCCTCCTCTTCCCCCCACTGGGTCCCCAACGGGCCACACGAAAAACTCCCCTTTCAACGCCTCGTCACTCCACTATAAATACACCACTCTTGGAGTGTGACTGAGTGTGTGTGAGGAAGGAGTTATATCTAAAAGCTGATATACACATATTCGCATGATAGGAACCATGGGAACAAGAAAACATGGAGTCATTGTGTGGTGGGGGGGTGAGTTCGCATTGTCTTAAAACATCTGCTTTGGAGACAAGTTTCAGGTTCTTACCGCTACAGTTGGTTCACTTAAGATCAGAAATGCACCTATGAGAAAAATATTTGATGGTATTATGTAAGTTTTCTCAACTGGTGGCCAATTTAATATAAGATAAGATAAAATAACTCTTTATTGTCATTGCACAGTCATACCTAGTACAATAGACATTACAACGACAACAACATTGAAAAACTGTCCTTTCATATCTATATTAGCTTAAAAGCAGGCTATATGCTAAATGCTAAATGCTTGTTCTTGAGCCTGTAAATAGGATAGCTCTCCAAATATATCCAACTAAATCTCAGTCATATACAGTCATCTGAAGAATAATGTACACCCTATTTCAATTCTTAGGTTTTATGTAGCAAGAAGTAGACATGAAGAAAAATCATGTGGTCCTTCACAGGTCTTGATCTCACATATGACATCGACTTATTCATAAAAATTACCTTATGGTAATATCCACTACGTTTGAGATCAAGGATGAACTTTTAATCTAATTAAAAGGACTGTTTCACATTGAGTTGTTTTTTGTTTTTTTTAAACCTAGCTGTGCTGATATCTGGCAGGGCTTACAGCTGTTACTTTGACCTTTTTCTAAGAAATGAAGGAATATTGAATATTAATGGGGACCTGTTACAAAAACACAGTCCTAATTCAGTCCTCTGTGTTGCAGACAGGTCGTGTGGACAAGAACTACCCGCTGGTGGTCGGTCACTCTGGACCGGTCCTCGATATCGATTGGTGCCCTCATGACGACAATATCCTGGCCAGCTGTTCGGAGGACTGCACTGCAATGGTAATCTGTGTGTGTGTGTGTGTGTGTGTGTGCGCGCGTGCGTGCGTGCGTGCGTGGGAGAGACAAGTTGCAGATGCATGTGGAGGAGTTTGTTATTCAGTGACTCAGATAGCAGTCATAGAGGTCTTCACAGCTTGAGTTTGTCATGTCTTCCTGCTTCTTAAATGAACAACAAGTTAAGAGAACCAGTCCACGCGTCAGTGTGTCTACCTGTCTGCGTCTCCACCCACCTGCTCTGCGTCATCTTTATCTCTCCGTCAGGCCACTTGTGATATTTTGTAAGGCTGATCAAAGCATTCTGCCTGTGACCGGCTTAGTTGCTGTATTACAGCTACAAACCTGTGGGGTTTACAATACGTCAGCTTCCTCATGACCTGTTTTCCTGCTCCTTGTCAAGTATTTTCCTATTTGTATCCTATCATATTGGGCAAAAATCTCTCGTTAAGCATGCAGAAAATGAGCAGACGTGAGCAAGAAATATGGAAAATAGTTAAAGTATCAGTATCTGCGATCATGTCCGGCTATCTGGTGCTGATCACCTCACATCAGCAGGAATGGGATTTTAATGTGTTAAAATCACGTCACCTTACAGATTATGTGCCGTATCTTTTCCATATTGCTGAGCTGCCGGGGCTTTGTAAACACACTTTGCAGTCTCATCTTAAACATACATTATTGTTGTCGCTGAGCTTTGGACGGCAGACGAAAACCAGAAGCTCTGAGAGTTTTTTCAGAGGTGTTTGTCATACACTGCAGCTGTCTCATGACCGAGTTCAGTCAGCAGGGGTCACTGTGAGGTCTCTATATTTCTGTGCCATAGTACTGCCTGTTATGCAAGTACTTGATGTGAAACTAAAAAGGTTATACATCCTTAAAACCCATTACAGCAGCTGGTTTTTTTTTGGACATTTTATGTCTTACAGCTAATTTTTGTTTCACACGTCTTCTAATACTGTGTTAACCTAAACTAAATCTGAGTGATCGTATAAATATAAATAATGCATATTTGTGGTCCTTGCTCTGGAGTTAATCTAGATACAGCCAGGCTTCAGCTCTTTGGATAAGATTAGTTACTGTCTAGATAATTCCCTGGGCCACAGTGTTTCCTGGCCAAGCAGCGAAAAGAAAGTGTTAAACTGTTATTTCTGGGGCGAAAACTAGAAAAAGGCAGCGATTTCTTACAGTATGTGAAGCGCACAAGCTCTCCAAAAGCAGGAGATGAGAACCAGGTTAAGTGTTCACAGTGTGATGAGCTGCTCCACTGACACAAAAATGACACTCCAAAGGCAATTTCTGGGTGATCCTGATTTGGACGGCAGATAGGAAATATTTCTGGTCATTGATATGTTTGAGCTCACAAATTCCCTCAAGGTGACGTCATCTGATGTCTTTTGTCCAATCATCAGTCAAACAAATAAAATGAGTAAACCCTCATACTACAGGCGTGACACCGAGTCGTTTTTGATGTCTATTTGGACAATTTCTTGATTTTCTAAATAGTTGCTGAATTAACCTGCAAATTATTTTTAGGTAAAATCTGGTGTATATTGACTAAAGAAACAAAGTAACTAATGAGATACTAAAATATCAATTCATATCTTGGATTTTGCTTTGCCTCATCTGCAACTGCAACCTAAAATATAATAATTTGAACAATGTAGTCATGTTGGAAATAAAAGGTTTTCCAACACTCTGTGGAGTCCCAATGTCCTGTGGACCAGTCAACAGCTTGAATTACCACCTTCATCAGCAATAATGTAAAGTAATAGTTTTCTGTATGACTTTGTCATTTTCTCACATGGTGTACTTTTCTTTAAAGCACTGCTGCAGTTCACTGAGGTTTGCTCGCAGCTCTATTGGCATTTCAGTCGGGTTGAGGTGTCGACTTTGGGCCATTGCAGTACCTTTAGGTTTTTTCTTGTCCACCGATTTCTGTTGTAAACTACTCCTGGGAAGATTGTGGCATTATGTTAACTCACACCTGAATGCTCCAAACTTCTCCTTTTTAGAGGTGTTCGCACTTGTTGATGATCAAGTGCATTTGATAAACACCACCTGGATGCTACTTACCCTCTCAATTCCTATGGCTGAAGTAGTTTTCTGCATATAAACTATGTATTCAGATCATATATATTGTACTTTAGTTATATGTATGCCCTTCATACCATTTTCTGGATTGTATAATGACAGGATGTCTTAGCATGTGTGCACCAGCACAGTTGTCACGGAGGCCAAAAGTCACCCACTTGTTCATAGTGACATTGCAGGAATCTTTGTGCGATCGAGTGATTGAATCGCGGCTTCTCTTGTGGCAGCAGCTGCTCCGATGCTGTTTGAGTGCCATGTGTTTGCCTTTGTGAGCTCTGTTTGTGTCCGGCACACAGACAGACATGTGCAGCTGCTGTGAGCTGTGATGTCATCCCGTCAAGTTCACAGAGACTCGTCATTGTGTCATCTCGGAGGCTCGTTTGAGTGCGTGAGTGTGGGTCTGTGTTTGTGTGCGACTTCTTGAACATATGTGCCTCAAACAGCTGTGTGTTTTAACTGGAAAGACGCTGTTGCAGCAAGCTGAATACGTACTGAGAATAATGTATCATGTGTTCTTATGTCCGTTGACATGAGCAGTCACTTTTGAAATAAAGCAGATGAATGGAGAATTTAACTTTTGTGACTCGGTAGCCCAATAGTGAGAGTTTTAGCCACGTTTTGGCTTGATAAAATGATGCCTTATGTATTGATTATACAATAAACCTGTTTATGGTTTAAACAGCCACTGTCTCAGTAGTGTGTTTGCATGAGCTCAGCAGTGAGAGATCTTTGGTGCAGGAACCTTTCTAAAAGTTTCTAGTCCCATTACTTTTGGTCTGTTATGTTTGAGCAGGCTTTGGTTAAGTGCAACTAAATAGCGGACGTAGACATATGTGCCAATACCATATCTATCAACACATAAAGTCTGGCAGCAGTTCAGCTTTTTATATATAATCTGAATTATCTTCTAACAAATACCAGCAGGTAATGCACAAACAGTTTCATTAAGGAAAGCCCTTTCCCATTGTCTGCACAGTCGTCAGTGTACTGGAGCTGCACACAGGTGTAAGCTTTAATAGATGGTTGTCATCTTGGCTGTGAGGCAACATAAAGATAACTCTGTCAGTCAGTGGAGTTATAATACAATTAAAATGAGTGAGCTCCACAATAAATCTGTGGCGGTGAGTTTAATAGCAAAATAAAATTCTGTGATGTGTGAGTGAAACAAAGAGAAACAAAGCAGAAAAGCTCGGATGTTACAAGTAACACCAGATGTTTGTAATTCTCTATTGCAGCATAACTTTCTGTATTTTATTTATTTTATTTTATTAGCGTTGTGATGCAGACATCTTTCTCCTGAGATGCAGACAGAATTTGAATCACTTCACTGACATTTTTACAGTTTTTGCATGAAATTGCGCATGCAGTACAAAAGAACTATAAAATGTTATTTAATTGATGTCAAATTTTGAATGATCCATTGCGGTCTGTGTCGTCTCCAGGTGTGGCAGATTCCAGATCACACTTTGACCCGCCCCCTGTCGGACCCGGTGGTGGTCTTGGAGGGACACTCCAAACGAGTCGGCATTGTCAGCTGGCACCCCACCGCACGCAACATACTACTCACTGCAGGCAGGACACAGAAACACACAAACCTCCAGTGTCCTCTTAAGTTTTTATGACATCCTTCATATCTTTTTTTGGACCCCCTATGTGACAGTAAATTAGAACAGTCATGAACAGGATCTTGAATTGGTTGTCTATATTTGCTTTCGACACCATTACCCTGCAGGCAGTGACAACCTGATAATTATCTGGAACGTGGGGACGGGCGAACCCCTCATCTCCATGGATGACCATCCAGACCTCATCTACAGCGTCAGCTGGAACCGTAACGGCAGCTTGTTTTGCACCACCAGTAAGGACCGACGTCTGCGTGTCTGTGACCCCCGCAAAAGAGAAGTGGTGGCGGTGCGTGAGTTCGAAATATTTGCTTATTTGTCACGCCTACATGTTTCAGATCATCAAACAAATCTTAATAATACATAAATAAAATACAAAAAATCACCCAAACATACCTGGCTTTGTGTGAAATAGTAATAAGCTATTACAGTTAATAACTGGGTGTGGCATCCTTGGTGTCAAGAACTACAATCAGGTGTTTGCGATAGCTGGGAAAAAGTCTTTCCCATCGCTATGGAGGAATTTGGCCCGCTCTTTTTTGCATAATTGTTTTAATTCAGTCACATTGGAGGGCCTGAATAGCCTGTTTAAGCTCATGTGAAAGCACAGCAAATTGTTGAGGTCCTGAAGCAGCAAAGCAGCCTCAGACCATCACACCACCACCATGTTTGACTGCTGGTATGATGTTCTTTTAATGAAATTATGTTTTAGTTTTACAGCAGATGTAACAGAACTCAAACCTTCTAAGACCTTTGTCTCATCAGTCTACAGAATATGTTTTTTCTTGGAGATCATCAAGATTATTATTATTATTATTTTTGGCTAATGTGAGTTGAAACTTTGTATTCCTTTTGGTCAGCAGGACAGTGAGAGACAAACCTTCATTAAACAGGCACACAGACAGAAAATAATGATTTAACGTGAAATCTTTAGCTCTTATATAGTTGTACTTATGTTACTAATGTCTGTTTCTCTGCCGACAACAGGAACGTCTGGCTCCACATGAGGGCATCAGGCCAATGAGAGCAATCTTCACCAGAGATGGAAACATCTTCACTACAGGATTCACCAGGATGAGTCAGAGAGAGCTCGGCCTCTGGGACCCGGTAACAAATGACTACATTTCACAGAGTGGCTGTAAAAATATGTTCACACACTATAACATGAATCTACACAGAAACATGTCAGCTTTCTTCACAGCTTTTCATTGTCCACAGACTAATTTTGAGGAGCCTATTGCACTTTTGGAGTTGGACACAAGTAACGGAGTATTATTACCTTATTATGATCCAGATGCAAATATGGTCTACCTCTGTGGAAAGGTACAGAGATATATCTTCAACTTATAGATTGTAGATGTATTATCAGCCTTAATGGTAACATAGTCTCACCTGTTTTTACTAACGTGTGTGTGTTTAGGGGGACAGCAGTGTCCGCTACTTTGAGATCACAGAGGAACCACCGTATGTTCACTACCTCAACACCTTCAGCAGTAAGGAGCCCCAGAGAGGGATGGGCTTCATGCCCAAAAGAGGTGTTGATGTCAGCAAATGTGAGATTGCCAGGTAAGATGATGATCTTGCAATGATTTCAAATTGAGTGCAACTTAACTGTGTAAGAGGGCTATGAGACTATGAGCCAGCTGTGGTTCAGGAGGTTGAGTGGGTTGTATCCTTGGGCAAGATACTAAGCCTGAAGTTACCCCTAATGCATCCACTGGAGTGTGAGTGTGAATGTGAGATCAGTGCACATAGGTGCACAGAAACAAAATTATTGTAGGAATTGTAGTTAAAAGTGCCTTAAGTGCTCGGGTAGACTAGAATATAACTGTATAAATACCAGTTCACTATAATGTTTACTATATATTTACTATAATGTTTACTATTTGTACTGTGAAGTTGAATTTGAGCAGCTCAGATTTTGCTCAGGTTGGCCACAAATGCTCAAGCCGCAAGCAGCTTATAGCAATGCCATCCCACATCAGCTGATGGCTCTGCTGCGACCCTTTTGTGCATCCTACAGGCCAGTGTCACACAATATGCACTATTCAGCATCCCTACAGTTGCCACAGTCTCTGCAACCTGCTTTGCAACCCATCTCCATCTCAGCAGCTCCTGTTTATGCCTTCTAACTTTGTCTGTAGCATTTTGGTAATGCCTGCGCTCGCGTGTTCACAGCAAATATAAATTAATCCAGACTGAAATAGTAATCTGTGGTTCTGTCTGAAACCTAGTTTTTGAAAATCAGTATCGTAAGATGTCAAAGAATAAATTGTCAGGTGACCATATTTAGGCATATCTGCAACAGTGATTCACAACCCTTTTGGTGTTTTAGTGATTCCACTGATTTAATTGATGTGTTGCCATTTTACCCTTCAGATAAATGAAACAAATATGCATTTATTACATCAGTTATTATTGCAGATAATTTGGTGCATTCATTTTTTACTTAGTATAAGTGTTCATATTTGAAATTTCAATGTTGAAAGCTTCACCACTGAATGCTTTGTATTCTCTAAACACTGCTAAATGCTCACAAACCTTACACTGTCTCGCATGGACATTGCTAAATATCAGAAGTTATAGTTTATGTCTTTGCAGAAAGCTGCAAAAGCCATCATTTTTTGCATATACTTCCCATATAAATGTCCATATGTGATAAACAATTATGTGACTTACTGATTGCGTATGACATTGTCATATTCAGTTCTTATTGGCAGATGTACAACAACGACTGTGATGACTTGTGGTCGTGTCCTCTTTTCTCATCTTCTCAGGTTGTATAAGCTGCTTGACAAAAAATGTGAGCCCATCACAATGACAGTGCCCAGAAAAGTAAGCCTGACTCACCCTTCCATGAGTTTTCATGCTCTGCTGAGCTTGACTTTGACAACAGTGCAAGATGACATTCATAAAAGTTTTCCATTAAAGTACAAGTTTAGCTTTTCCTTTCAATTTATTTGGAAGATATCAGTCTTATACTTTATAGAAACAGAAATCCCAAACTTTTCACTCCACTGTAATTTTGTTCAAAGCCACGATAATCAGTCACTTTTTAGACGTCTGTTTGTAGCAGTTCACAAATTGTGATGCATCCTTTTTTTAACATAATTTATGTTTGATATTTTAAGCACATTTTTGTCGCCTAAATGTTGTTTTAAGTACGAGGTTTCTACTTATAACTATTCTACTTTAATTTACTTTAGTTTCTACTTTAATTTATTGCACGTGTCTAATTGGCTCCTTAAAAACAAAAACGAATCAGCCTCTGTTGCTGGCAGTGCCATGTGAGTATAGTTCAGCTGATGTTTACATCCTGCCACAGCACCTTGTGAGGCTTCCTTCTGCACAGTGATTGGTTCTTAGCTGTAGTTTAGTGCAAAGAAAGGCTTCTTACGTCACACTGTTGCCAGTGTTTGTGGATTTCTGATGATATCCAGTGGAGGACAAATACACATTTGATATTAGGGATGAACTTGACTTACCTGTTTTTGTGTCTCTTCCGCTTTACTTTTTACTTCACACAAACGTCCCTGTTGTCCCGCTGATCTTCCCTCTTGCACAGTCGGACCTCTTTCAAGATGATCTGTACCCGGACACAGCGGGACCCGAGCCCGCCATGGAACCCGAGGAGTGGCTTGATGGCCGAGATGAAGATCCCATCCTGGTGTCCATGAGGCAGGGCTATGTGCCGCCAAAGAGCCGAGAGCTCAAAGTGGTGAAAAAGAACGTCCTGGACTCCAGACCCACCACCCGACGCAGCATGTCCACTTTGGACACCAACAGCCTGCCGGTAAGCCCACTTACTGCACATCCTGCACATTTTTCAGCATTAATTTAGCAGCATACGATGACTCCTCTCTACTAACCTGCATTCACATAATGAGCTCCCAAAACCTGGATGCATTTTTATGTATAAAAATATATATATTTTTATGGTGTCTTATGTATAACCATGTGTAGCACGTTTGAATTATTTCTTTAGCTTTGCATCCTGTAATCTGACTGTGGTGGTAAAAAAAAAACTGTGACTCTCTGTTTTAACCCTTTTCTGTTTTCTTTTCTCTTGTAATTCCATCTGCCCACAACCTTTTTCCCCCCAACGCTTTCACCTTTGTTTTCATTGATTTCCTCTAGTCCTAGTCACCGTCCTTGACCTATTCTTCAAACCTTTTCCTTAATTTCACCTTCTTATCACAGTCTTTTTTCCTTTCTGTTTCCCTTATCCTTCTCCACACTTGTCTCCCCTCTTGTCCTGTCCAGCCTCAGCTGCTTGAGAGGTTGCTGGAAGAGATTCAGAATCTGAAGGCCACAGTGTTGTCTCAGGAGAAGAGAATCAGTGACCTGGAGAGCAAGCTTTCTCAGTACACCAATGGCACTGACTGATGTGCATGTAAACATATTCTGAAGAACTGGTCTGAATATTACTGACAAGGATTCACTCTTCTGAATGCGTGCAAGCGACCATTCGACAGATTTGAGGAAATTACATCCTTACCCGTTGGGTGGGTGATTCTATAAAATCTTTATCCCGGTTTTACCTTTAATTCTACTGCAGGATATTTTGGCGTAGTCACAATTTTACAGCAAAAAAGAGGGACGTGAGGTTTGTGCGAGGGCACCGTAAGTTTGAATGTGTAAGTTGGGTTAAAGGGCTAAAGAAGGTTTCTAATAGAGAAAATGCCAAATATAGAAAACAGGTTAAAAGAAATGCAAGCGCAAGTCCTACTGCCTGAAGTTCAACTCAGTTAGTTTTTATAATTTGCTTCTATAAAAAAACTAGGCCTGCTTCAAATCTGCCCCCACATCCTCACACTGCATGTGGAGTCACGCTTACGGCTTTGGAGGGTCTCGTAGTTAAGAAGGAGCATTAACATACACCTTTCCCCTCAAATCAGCATCTGGAGCCATCACATAGAGTGAACTAAGATCAGCTAGTCTGAGCTGCCTGTTCTGATTCAGCTGCACAAATTAAAACCACCTTTCTTAAGACTTTTTTTTGTTTTACTTAGACAGTTGTGAAAATAACTCTAAACTGACAACAACCAAAACAAAAAAAAACTTGATATTTTGGGTCAGCAAGTCAAATATCTTTAGATAAGAACCCCAAATCTTGAATAATACATGGCAAAAAAGTTATTTTCTTTGTTTAGTTTTTTTTATTGTAGGGAAAAAAATCAACAGCAGAGACAAGCTTCCATATTTTTTTTATTTAATAAACTTTATAACATAAAAATGCTAATAAAGTTTATATATAAAAAACACTTTTTTGAGGCCAAAGTGTTTTACATGAAGCTTCAGATAAGTCAGGAAAAAAGTAAAAAATGTGAAAAGCACAAATTAACCTGACTTTTAAAGATCCCCTTTGAAGCCTGAGTTCACATTAATTATGCCACTGTTTCTTTTGTCTGTTTGCTGTGTTTGCACACGCAAAGACCTTCAGATGCTGTATTACCGACGCACTTCATCTCAAACAACAGAACTCATAGTATTTGTTGGTATTTGTTTCAGACACAATACAGTTGCTGACCTGTGACGGTTGTGCACTCATTTACTCAACGGCCTTGTGACTTCACCAAAACTAAATCAGTTTAGACAGTTAATGCAGGAGACCCTTGAAGCGGAGTGAGAGTGTGTAGGGGCTGACTTGGAATCAGACTGTTGCAACAAACATGCGTGCACCATCATTAAACACTCACAAAAGACACACAAACAAACAAGGAGACATTTTAACCCCCTGTGTCGCAGATGACCAGTTTATTTAAATAATGCTCAGAAACATTTTCAATATGTAAATAGTGATAAAAGGAAACGGGAGACAAAAATGTAGCAAAATGTGAAAAGAGAAACGTTTTGTGTTGTGTAAAGGTTATACATTAGACACATTATGACAACAATAAAAGGTGTTTTTTTTTTTTAACTGCTTGACTCGTTCATTTCTTGTTGCCCCATTTCCATCCAAAGAGCTTCACAAACACCTGTTTACATTAGTTTTAAAAAAAAACTCTCCCAAACAGTGAAAATGTGGAAACTGAGCAGTACAAATTAGAGAATATCCTTCAATTCCCAGCAAAAGAGTTTGTGTTTCTATTATTCATTCAAATTTGGTAATTTACATAAAATTATAAATTAAGAAGAGCCATTGCTTCAGACAGACAGAGAGAATTAAATACATCAAATTTCAATCAGTAATCAGTTCCCATATTAGCTGAGAAATCAGTGGTTTAAGATATGAAGCTGTATGTATGATTGGATGCCCATTTTTGTCAGAATGTAGAGTCCCACAATCACAATGCTGAGACAAAATAAAGGCGACTGAGCAAGCTGGGTGGCTTCAGCAGATGCTGAACCTTGCCGTCCGCTGTAGGAGCAGGTGGCTACATTACCCACACGATCCACAACCTCTATGTCCATGTCAGGTGAACAGCAGGATGCACTGTAGTACACCAGTGTTATGTTCTCATTGCCTGAATCCAGGGTGGTGTTTATGGTCCCATTTTCATACTTGAGGGTGACAAGTTTAACGCCCGTCCCGTCAGCTCCATCAGTCACCCGGCTAGAGACCTCCCACATCCACAAGCTGCAGTTAACAGAGCAGTTGGTCTGCAGGCTGAGCAGCTCGCACACTGGCTGTCATGGCGGCTGTGTGGCAGGCAGGATAGGACCCAAATGCAGGACTCAACACAGAAGGGTAAACTAAAAAAAAACAACCACTAAACAGGAAGTACAACAGGTGCACGGAGACTACACACAGCAGTTGAGGGTACGACATGACAACGAGCACTGGAGGACACTCCTAATAAATACACATAGGGGAACGAGGAAGCTGCAAACAGGAGGGAGACACGGCTGAACCTAATTGACCTGACGAAACAGGGAGGACGCCAAACTGAACACACTGAAATGAGGCACAGACATTCACAATAAAACAGGAACATGACAGGCACAGACTTGACATTGAACTGAATCTACACTAAACACGAGAGCACAAGAGCAGAACCGAAAGACTAAACTCTTAACCAGAATAACCTGAAGCATAGCATAATATTAATCAAAACAGCACACTTGAAAATCAGAGCATAAACCATAAAACAGAATCAAACCAAAACACAGACAGCAATAATGCAGCAAAATAAACTCCACAACACACTGTTGGACCGTGACACTGGCGCTGCGAAATCAGTCACCTGTGAGGGGAAGGAAAGTGCATAGTGTCAGAAACAAGCATGAACCTCAAGGAATTGAAATTTCTTCAATATTTGCTCAGTAGAAATGTGTTTCTTTGTCACATGATTGGCTTAAAGTGACTTTAGTTGGGTAGCTAAGCATGAGAAACTGTCTAAAGTTAAGCCTGTAGTTTAATGAACAGGGAAAATAACATTTATTACATTTAACATTTTCTTTCAACAATTCCTTTTATTAATGATTTCTCAGGAAATACCCAAGAAGCTTAAAACAAAAAGTTTTCACTTATAGTATTACCGTGTTAAGAACGGAGAAGCGCAACACAATGTAGTTACTGTCTGTGGCCCCGGGAGACTCAACCTCAATGGCCAGGGTGACGTCAGTTCCAGATGGAGTATTTAGAGGTGCTGAGAGGGTCACTGTGCCATTAGCAGTGATTCCAGTCTCCAGGAATATGCTGGCTGGAAATGTAGAGTTGAACCCTCTGCTGTTGGTGGATCGGATTGTGAAGTTTCCACCTGTTCCATTTGTCATCAGAGTGAAGGGCACAGAAAATGGCGTCCCGGGTACTATGATGTTCTCTGGATTAGCCTACAAAAAGAGGAAATACATTTATAGAGATACTAATTTGAGCTGCTGCATATTTTCCATGTTTGATTTGAAGCTTTGTGTCACAAAACAAGTCTGGGATAGCAGCTCACATTTATCGTCAGATTTGATGATCTGAAGCTGATTGGTGACTGTCTCTGGAAGAGTATTAAGGCCTTGGAGGTGAAACTATCAGCTTGTCCCTTCATCTGCACCATAAAGTCCTCTGATGGAAACTTGTCAACCTGAACTAAGATGCTTGTATTGCTCTGCGGCACCAAGAGTCCTTTAATCACCTCTGACCCAGACGATCCAACCAGAGTGACTTCTGTCACCGTGGCAGTGTCACTCCCCGTTAAAGACATCAACAGGCTACCATTGCCACCTTTCAAGAAAAAGCCAGTTCATTACATCTAGTGTTTTAATGCATTGTTTTAATGCATTGTTACATCAGCAGATCACCAAGTCTTAACAGTTTCCTTTACCAGCACTGGGACGTGTCTCCAGGACATTAAATCCTCCGAATGGGCCCTGTGACGCCGCCACAAAGTCAAAGAAGAAGTCAATAGGACTCTGACCTGGAAATGATCAGGGGGTAAAAAATGAAAAAAAGTTAAATATATGGAGGACCTGGAGACTAATGGCAATGGAAATAATGCATTTCATGGATTGACAATTATGAATACAACAAATATTTACAAATGACTTGGTTAATGTCTGAATAAATTTTAAATATTATATGATTTTTAAAAAATTAATTGAAGACCTTTTTTTATATTCTAAATGATCTCTAAATTTATAAAAAAAGAAAAAAGAAATTCAAATAGGAAATGGGTTCATGGAAATCAAATTAAAAAACTAAACACTCTTAGTTTGAATTAAAACTTTTTAAAAAATGAAAAAAATAAAAAAATAAAGCAAAGTGAATAGATTAAAGAACCAAGAATCAAGAATATAGAATTTGTTTATTCAGACAGTTAAAAATATGGCTCCTTTTCCTCTTTTTATTTCCATTTCCTGTTTCTGTTAGGTTTGAATTTATTAGCATTAGCATCTCTGTGTAGCCTTTACAACAAGGAAAATGAATCCTACTTAACTCACAGACTACCTACATTTTTCTAGGCTGCCCAAGGACCTGCACTGCCAAGGAAACTGTTTTAAAAAAAAATGGATTATGAGGATATTTTGCCTTCATATTCACTCTCTCATCATTTCTAATGAAGGATTTTAATTAAATGGATCCTCACAGAGCATTCACTGGTGGAGAGACACATCTTCGGCTCTTAGCTTGTTAAAGCTAACATGCTAACTTTGCTAACGCTAGCAGCCCTTCAGGCTCCACTCATCTAGGAGCAACATACAAAACTTACAGGAATTTGGACTTCTAGTGATTCAACAGCAAAACCTCAGAAATATATCCGGTTTTCTGTTGGATGTAATTGAGTAAGCCAAATATTTTTTTGCTAAGACAATGTAGAGCAATGCATTCTCTGCATTCCTCTACTCTGGCTGATGGAATCTAAGTATTTTTTGTTTTCATTCATCAACAAAATATGAGACACATGAAGATGCCAAGTTACTGACATGCTTACAGTAATAATGCAGGTATATCTTACCTGTATTGTTACTGTGAGCATTCCCTGCACATGTGCTACCGTCATAGATGGTAGATGGTATGCTAGAAATGTTCACCATGCCCTCTAGGATTTAGCTTTTGTTTGTTTAAAATAATAATTAAAAAATTGCTATTTATTAGTCAAATAGCAAACTGAGTTCATATTTTTACACACACATTTTGTACACAAAACAGCCACAGGATTTGAACACTAATAACAGTGCAATTATATTTTGGAAACAAAGGGAGGAATGTGCACTGTAAACAACGTTTCCACTGAGATGAGAGACAGCGAAACTGAACTTGGCTCAGACAGAACAGGACATGCCAATCATATTTTAAGAGATCCTTTTAGGTGTTGTAATAGCTCACCCGGTTGAGCCAGTTACTTATAATACAGAAGATGCTGTAGGTGTTTGCTTTCATGTCCATCCAAAACTATTGCTTGCATGTTATTCCCCCACCTCTCTGCTTTCCTGTCTACGTTTAACGCCAGACATCAAATAGATGCAAACTCTATTAGAAAACTTTGTTGTTATGGTAATTTAGTACATCCATTTTGCAAGCTTATTAGTTTCAAACCTATGCCTCAAGGCCTCAGGGATGAGAAGCAAAGGTATCAACTGACAGTCTCACCTATGACCTTCAGAGTGTAGGGGTTACTTGACACCATTCTCATTTCCCATTTTCCAGTTAGTTTTTTTAGCTGCAGGGACTGGAAGTTTCCCACAGATTGGAATGTAATAATCAGTGACCCTGTTGTGTCACTGCTGTGCTGAGAGTCACCTGTTAGAATGGAGATCGAAAACAGACTATTTTTAGTAAATGTAATGATAATTTTTTAACATCAAAAATTAGGGCTACTACATTTAGTAGTTTTAAACATCTTTATCAAATCTGGAAAATAATGGGGTAGTATTTATGTAACAAAGCAGCATTTATCACTATAATAAATGCTGCTTTGTTCAAAAATCACTCAGGCAAATTCTGAATTTGCCTATCATCTAAACAGGATGTAGGGGACAGTATAGACTCCCACTGCTTTGTTGTGCCGGCTCAGAAATAACGTAATGACCGACGAATAGTAAAAAGTCGTGCAAATAATGAAGAGTATTATTTTTACAGAAACAGTCCTTCAGAATAGCATACCTGTGGGGCTGATGAGAGTGAAAGTGATGGATTTCCCAGTAATGTAGACTGTAGTATTTGTTACTGAGTCATCAATCATAAAAGTAAAGCTATCAGCTTTTCCTGGGTTCCTGGCTGCTTGAAGAAGGGTCACCTGGAATATTACAGTACGCAATTACATGAGAAGTCATAATGAAGTCTTTGAAGTGTCAAATCCAGCCAATACTGACATGTTTGTAACATTACCAGAGGGGCGTTTGTGGAATCCTTTATGATGGCTGTGGCCTGAGGAAGTTCAGTCTTTGTGACTTCGATAGCTTGGCCTCCTGAGGCCTGAGCCAGATCTCTGTACAGCTGAGCGTCAGCTTCTGCTATCCTATTAGACAGAGCACGCCGCTTCCGACTATTGACTAGTGATGTGTCAGTTATCATGAAATTGACCTGAGAAGAAACAAAGGTGCATGAAAACAAGCTTAGCCAAATCATAAAGCCTTTACAAAGAATTAGACTGAGTTAAAACGAGGAGGTAAAATACCGCCATTACACTACTTCATTTATACATCTGCTTGTAGCAAAACATGCCCATCCCAGTTTCCACTGTGTTGGTGTGATATTTTGTTTTATTCTTTTCTATAAACTTGAAGTTCAAAACTGTTGCAGTTGTACAAGACTAAAAACAACTGTGTTTTGAAAGCCTAGAGCCAGCAGGATCAAATATGTCTGTAATTTAAATGTGTATAGCTACAACCAGTTAGATATGTGCACACCTTCATGGCAGACTCAAGATTATACCAACAGTACTTGGAATCAGAATATCATCTGAGACATAATGACATTTAAAAATGTAATCACCATTAAAATAAGAGTGTTATATTCTTAAACTACTACATACCACCGACTGGGTCATCTCTATGAGTGCGATCACTGTGCTCTTCAGGTTTTTGTCTTTAGCGGCTGCGTCTGTGAAGAGGAAGATCTCAGAATTTGATGGAGCAGCACTTAATGCCACCTGAGGAAGACAGCATTGAATGGCAAAGATAGTTTTAGTTAAAACAACAAACATGCATTGAGCTTTTAAAATTATAGAACACATATCGCTTCACCTGAAGCCCTGAGAGACTCATCTCCGGTGGATCTCCTCCACCGGTGGCTACTAGAGAATCAATTGCATTCTTGAAAACAGCTGAGTCTGTTGTCTTTGTCAGTGGTCCAAAACCTGTTTGATGACATTTAATAT
>VURO01000850.1:24102-34700 GCA_015108175.1 Pelvicachromis taeniatus
AATTTCCATTTCTTTTCTTTTTTTTTTTTAAGAGAGAAATATGGAGTCTTAAATTTTACACTTTTACACTTGAACTGGCTTGAATTGACTGAAAGGTGAATATATAATAAAGTAAAATATATTTAAATCTGTGGAGTGTGTTTGTTTTAGTTTGGATACATTTACATCAGGACTTTTATTAAGGGGGTGTGTTGTTATTAGTAGAAATACCAACGTGCATACTTTCATTTTAGCGCTGCATTGAGTGAGCAGCTGAACATCATAAAAATGAGCTCTTTATCTAATGCACACTTTTATTTTTCCTCTGCAGTCAGTTTTACAATAACACATAAAGTGGAGGGTGAGACTTACAGTGAAGACAGTGCATTTTATTTCTGCAGATATTAATTTTAATTCATGATTTTTTTGCAGCTGCAACTGTAAATTTTATTTTGGTGTGTACATTTATTCTTTTTAATACTATTATTTGCTTTCATTATGTAAGTACACTGACACTCACTATGGACTGGAACAAATGAACATTCTCAATATTAGTGGGGCTTTTGTTGTTTGTTTGTTTTGGTTTTATCAGAGATCACCACAAAAACAATCTTGTCAGACAGAGGAGAGTTGTCCAAGCAACAAGCAAACTGCAGAGCGCTTTTCAAGATCTAGTCTTAAATTCATTCATTTTCAGATTCATTTTCACTGTTCTCCTCTAAAGTTGACTGGCAGCATATTTCTAATACATACTGCAGTAGCCTGAGGTTTGAGTGGGTCGTTGCTGCTGCTCTCTGTGCGTGTTGTGTCTTTTGTTGCAGGTTCCCCTTTAGGAAGCATCACGTCACTCTCACCTGATTGTATAAGACCCACCTCATGCTGTTACATGGGTGCATCGTGTTTCTCAGCACCAATTTGTTATATTTCATTTTGGTTTTCTTTAGTTGTTAGTTTCTGTTGTTGATATTACTCCCTCACTTGCTTAAGGGCTCATTTGATTTCTTCCACATTTCTTTAAAATGCTTTAACTTGTAGAGACAACCAGCCTATGAAGGGATTCTATACAACCAAACAAATAAATAAGTAGCCTGGCATGTTAGGTAGAGTAAAACAAGATGTTTCTCTAAGCATGTACTGACCTTGATATGTTAATTCATGAGCTTCTGAAGCGCTGGTCGATAAATAATCTTACCCACATCTGCAAATATTAGTTCAGATCTGGTGAAAAATAAAGGCATTCCAATCTGTGTACTATATTTATCTGTAGTATCAGAGCCACATACCTATCAGGTTCCAGTGACTACGCCCAGACCAAGATACAGGACAACACATCACCTGTCACATACAGCACATACAGGTGATACCTGATACCATCAATGTCTGCAAAGCAAAGAAGTAACCTGTTTATATAATTCAGTGTCTCGTTAACCCAACCCCTACCTTACTGTCAGTTTGACATTTTTTTACATTAAGCAAAACTCACAAAACTTCCTGCTCACAGCAGTGAATTCACATGACAAACTAGATTAACTAGAATAATAACATCGTGAAGGCCTGATCTCTTTCTCTGCATGCACACACAATGGGCGTCATATACATATATTTCTTAACTATTTTAGAGAGTACAAGACATGGAGACAGAACACTTATGGTGTTGTGCAACAGTCTTGAGCCACCCCTCATTTCTTCATATTTTGTTAGGAAAATAAGAATTATATGACTGATTCAACTGTGTGTTTCTATTTAGATTTAAATAGATTTAAATAAAATAATTCTCATGATGAAAAGATTTCTCTCTTCACAATTCTGTAACCTTATTTGTGGTACATGCATTTATTTAATTTATGTATATTTTAATAAAAAATATTATTAAGTTTTGCAATGATGTTTTATGATTCTACATATTTGTCTTTCTTATTTCTCATCCCGGTGTCTTCTGTTCAAACTGATTTGGATTCATCACTTTTCTGTTCTGTTCTTATTGAAGAATGACTTGTGTGTCATGAGGTGATGAATGACACAGGAGGAAACCCTCATAGCAGCATCACTTTAAAACTTCTTTACAGATTTTGAATGAGAATAAAACTGTTGACTTAGTGGGGATAGGTTAATTAGAAAATCTAAATTGCCCATAGGTGTGAATGTGGGAGTGACTGTGAGTGCAAATGGTTGTCTGTCTATGTGTGTTAGCCCTGCGACAGACTGGCGACCTGTCCAGGGTGTACCCTGCCTCTCACCCTAAGACAGCTGGGATAGGCTCCAGCGCCCCCCGCGACCCTGAAAAGGATAAAACTGTTGACTTCAGTGCAAAAATATACTGATATTTGCATTTAAGCTGTTGTTAAGGATTGAATAGAAATAATTCCAGGAACAGAATGACTATAATCCAAGACTATAATCACTTAATATCTAATGGGTCAGATTTATGTGGTTTCTGTTTGCTCGATTTCTATTTGAGCTGTTAGTAAATGATTTATGGAGGGAGGAGAAAGCAGGGGCAGCAAGTGCAGAATAACTAACATTTGCCCGGCCCTCTTTTTTCTGTCTCTTTGGCAATCTTTAAAAACTTCTCTTGAATCTTTCTCTCTGAATTGGAAAAAGCAGACGACGATACAGAGCAACAGATGGTTGGTCAGGCTGGATTTTCAGGTTCCTGGAGCAACAAGAAAGATGGCGGTTAACTGTTTTTGAAGAAATCAAAGTTAAGCTATTCAAAGAAAACACTGGATTAAAATACACTGTTTTGCATTTACAAATGGCATCATTTGTAGGGGATTGTTTTCTCTTTTTGCTCCCATCCATAGTACTTTTGGTGCTGTTTCTAACTCTCCGCTTGCCCAGAGTGCATTGTTGGACAGGGTTGGCTGTCAGGGCTGTAAGCAGGAGACTCTGGGTTATTATTTGCCTGATCCTGGGGCTGCCACTACAAAACAACACTACTACAAGGGCTGAAGAGGCCAAATCAACAGGGACCAATATTTTGTCAGGGTCAGGTCAGATCTCAGATGAACCCAGACTCATATGCAAACCCACCGCGCTGGCCAAATATCTGCTCCGGCACTGTGGCTCTCTGGCCAAGCCGAGACTGGCCGCCTGGCCGAAGGGAGACCCCCACCTCCAGACACTGTCCAGCCTGCTGTGGGGCCAACATGGGGAGGCATTGCAGTTCATTAGGGACAACCTGCTACTGAAAGATGGGGGAATCATAGCTCTGGACTGGGCTGTAGGGACAAGGATGGGTGAGGCTGCCACAAGAAAGAAGTGGGATGTGAGGAAGGACCACCAGTCAGTGGTGAGGGCACCGGGTTGCTTCACCTCAGCAACCCCCGTCCTCCTCCTCATCCCACAATACTGGGGAGGGATGACCCCCCACCTAAAGGTGCTGTGCCAACAGGCTCTGTGTCAGGGCTTTCATGTGGTGGTCTTTCACTCTCGGGGGACAGAGGGGTGCCCACTGACCACAGCACGAGTCAGCGAGTTTGGAGACCCAGCTGATCTCGAGCAGGTAAAGAAAGAAAATTTACATCAAACATTTCATTCATTTATTTTTATTTTCTATCTCATTAAATGAATGAAGCAATTAAACTGTTGGACAAAGAAAATTCACGCCTTCTTGAAATTTTCGCTTTTTTAATAAAAATGAATGTTTATTTCATCCAGTATTATTATAGTGTTTTAACTTTTGCTTTTAATTTGGTTTCCAGAAAGGATTTTCTTGTTTTGGTTTAGTTTTCATTGTTTGAAAACATTTAGTGTCAGTTTTAGTTTGTTTGTTTTTTTTGTATCGGAAATAAAGTTATGCCAACCTGAAGGTGACACTGGGTTAAACATGTAGGCCATTTTCAAGTACATTTTGTGACACACACACCACAAGAGGCTTGTTGATCTATGAACCTGTGCCTTGTCAACTTTTTGTGTTTCAAGTGCTGTATGTTTATTTTCCTTACAGGTACCAAAAGTTGCATATATATTGTGAATTTCTATTTGTACTTTTTTATTACATTTTCCCATATTTTCTCCTAAAGAAGAGAAGCCTGTAGAGAATTTGTAGCGCTCATCGTGGAAAAGCAAAATGTGTTTGGCAGAGAAGTGCTTTCAGATCATCGTTCTGATTGCATAAGCTGCCAGACAGGACAGGATTTAAAACAACAAAAGACAAACTGTAGGTCTAAATGCCTTGGAGGGCTTTTGGCACCGTTTCCAGTGGCACTTGATTGTGTTAAAAGCATGACAGCCAGGACCAGTAAGAATGCATGTTTTAATACTTGAAGCAGTCTGGCTGAGATATGCTTTCACTTGTTTGACATATGCCTCAGAGCAATGCATTCAGTTGTTCAACTCGTTTGTTTTGCATGGCTTGGTTGTCTGATATCATTTTGTGCCATTCATAAAAACTAAAGAAAAGAAAGCAAAAGAAGAATAAAAAAAGATCCATTGTACTGGTTGTAAGGACATTTGTGCTTGCTTTTGCTTTTGCTTTTGCTTGTTTGTGTTTGAGGCATGAATGCATTTGAAAATTTAAAATCTAAAATCCCATTTCCAATAAGTGTGTAACATGTAAGTAAAAGCAGAATGTGACGATTTGCAAATCTCATAAAACCATATTTTACTCACAAAAGACAATTAAACACATCAAATGTTTAAAGTGAGAAAATGTATCAATTTAAACATTTCAATTTAATTGTTGCAACACATCTAAAAGATTGGGACGGGGCAACAAACAGCTGGAAAAAGGAGTTGTACTAAAAAGAAACAGCTGGAGAAACATTTAGGAACTCATTAAGTTAACTGGCAAGAGGTAAGAAACATGACTGGGTAGACAAAGAGCAACTTTGAGAAACAGAGTTGACGGGTAGAGGTTCACCAATCTGCAAAGAAACAGTATAAATTTCCTTGATGTAAGACTGAAAATACCATCATCTACAGTACATAATATCATCAAAAGATTTCTGTGCATAAGGGACAAGGCCGCACAATCAACATTGCCTGTGATCTCTGGGCCCCGAGGTGCTGAATTAAATCCTCATTAGGAGCCCCTGAAGTGGTTCAGGAAGATTTCAGTATTTTAGCTTGTAATCAATAAATGCAACTTTTTATTGGTTGTCATATACCATGAGTATTCTTTCCTTGAGGAGTACAGTACCTACCTCTTCTGTTATTACTTTGCATATTGGCCGACATACAGAATATACCAACACTAACAAGTCTTGTTTTTGTTTTTTTTTAATTTCCAGATTGTAAAGTAACATTATAGTCAAGCCTAGACTGTGCAAACTTCAGTTTAGTTGATGCTACACAGTGATGAACAAGGCCCTGGCCCAACTTTTTGAGATGTGTGTTGGTGCACATCTCAAAAAGTTGGCAGACTGCTACTAAATTGCTCTGACTTTTTTATGGCCCACTACCTGCCCTAGTTTTTGGAGCAGGTGTGCAAATATTTAGTTATAATTTTTTTTTTTAATCAAGAATTTCAGCAGTAGCTCATTTTTAACCAGTGGCCATGTTCAGAAGTTATGCACGTCAGGTGTACCTGCAGCTCTGTCTCACTGGTGTCATTAGAGTGCCCAAGGCGCACACATTACGAGAATATTGTGCCAGATTTTACAGCTATCCTCTCTGTGGGCTTCAAACGACATAAATAAAAATAATAAAGACATAAAGGAAAAAACAAAATAGAAGCATTAAGGTGATTAATTCCGAGAGTAATAAAATGCATAAAATGTCACAGGAAACCAAATCGAACATTGAGTTAATCACGTTGCTGTGAAATTGATACCAGTCACTTGTTCTAACCGTGATCTCACAGTGTCACTGTCTTTCATGTCTTCCGTGATCAGGCGGTGGCTTATGTCCACAGCCGCCACCCGTCCTCTATGCTTTTTGCAGTGAGTGAAGGGTCAGGCTCAGGGGTCCTTCTTTCCTATTTGGGGGAATGTGGATCGAGCACGTACCTGACAGCAGCAGCAGCAATCTCACCTGTGCTTCTGGGCCAGCTGTGGTTTGAAACGCCTATGCCTCCTATTTATCGCTCGGGGGCGCTGTTTCACCGGAAACAGCAGCTCAGGAGGTGAGAGCATAAAAAGTGTTGATAGTGGCAGTTATAGCACAGACATAAATGAAGCGTGGATATAATATCTGTCTTTTGTTGATTTTCTTTATAAGATATGCAAGTTCCTTCAGAGGTGTCCGAGATGTGGATCGGGCCCTCAGCTCTTCTTCCCTCAGGGACTTTGAGGAAGCGCTTTTCTGCTCCTCAGCTCAGCCTCAAGTAAGCCTTTTAAATTCTGGACTGCACTCAAGATCTCACTCCCAGTGGGGCCCGGCATCTTCAGCAGCCTGGGCGCTGGGTGAGAGGGCTTACCCAGCCAAGGACTGGGAGAGCTACTGGGAGAGGAACGAGCCACTGAGAGATGCAGATGAGGTGGCGGTCCCTGTGCTCTGTGTCCGCAGCAGTGATGACCCTCTCCTCTCGCCTCCGTCCACTTTGCCTCTTTCCCTTTTCATGAGCAATCCATATTTCTTTCTGGTGTTGACAGACAAGGGAGGGCATTGTGGATTTACTCTGGAGGATGAGAGGACAGTAAATGAGGAGCAGGGGGGAGAAATCTGGAGTCATATCTCAGTTCTGGAGTACTTTAAGGTCGTAGCTGAATTCCTGCGACGGGATGAGAGAAATAGGGTGAGCTGGAGTGGTCTACTGGAAGAAAATAGTCAGGCTAGCCCGAGGGGCATGAGCATGGCTCCTCCTCGTAGGAGAAAAGCCACAGAGATGAGAAGACCTAGACCACAGGCTCCTGATCAGAGCGACATGGATGCACCAGAAGGGAATTTCACCTGGAAGAGGTCCTACACACGCTGAAGATTGTCATGAATGAGGTCTGCAGAGAGATTTGTCAACGCTCCACAATTTGGTGGCGTTTCCTGTTTTTTTTTTTTAAAGTTATCTGTAATTGTGGTGTTAAGATGAATGATTAGTCTTTCAAACACAAGTGGACAAAAGAAAACTTTTTTTTAACCAAGAAAATTTTTTTTATTATTAATGATATTAGTTGACTAATGACTACTGACATGTTTTCAAAACATACTGGTCTTTAATTAAAACACATTTATGTTTCGTGTTACATCCTGTGGAAAAGTATCTGTCCACTTTATGATTTCTTTTTGTATATATGTCAGGACTTAAATGTTTCATATGATCAACAAAACAAAACAGTGATAGCCTGAATACATACAAAATGCAGTTTTAAAATGATGTCTTCATTTTTTTAACTGTTAGTATGATGTTCTTTTTATACTGTCACAGGTTTTATTTCACCAGATATAACAGGTCGCAAACCTTCCAAAAGTTTAACTCAGAATATTTTCCCTAAAGGCTCGGAGGACTAGTGGCAAATGTAAGATGAGTCTTTCATTCAGTCTCTTTCATGAACTCTGACCTTAAGTGAGGAAAATGAGGCCTGCAGTTAGATGTTGTTCTGGATTCATTTGTGACCTCCTGAATGGTGTAATTATGGGTAAGCTTTATATTATAAATGGCTGTTAGACACTTGAAACTGTGATGATTGAACTTCATACAAACACACACTCACAAAATGATAAGTTCATTGTTTTGTGAGTCTCTGTGTGTTTGTACGAACTTAGATGGGCTTAAAGTGTGTGTTGGGTTCTATTATTATTTTGGACCATTTGTCTGAAAGACACAAACATCTTAAGTATCTATCAGACAAATGGTGGGGGATAATCAAAACAATCAGTGATCAATTTCAAAAGAGTTATTGGTCATCAGTTGCTTCCACCTGTTTAACTCAACCAGCAGTTCAAATCACCACAGTGATCGCAGTTATTGTGACTAAGTAACAAAATTCCCCCGAAAGAGGCTCAGCATTCCTCTGGCTTATAAATCTGAACTGGGATTCTCATCCACTTACTTTGAGAAAGAGTTGCTTTATAGAAATGTTTTTGCTTTTCTGAAAACCATGATTTTCTGTGCTACAGGTAGGTGGCACAAGTATCTACAAATCAAAACTATACTTTGCTGGCTTTTTGTAAGACTTTGTTTGGAAAAAACCCAACTTTTCCTACGATTGGTTGGTAAAATGATGGCTGTAAAGTGAAACCATGGGCTTCCCAACATGTTAAAAAGAAATGATCAGTTTTTCTGCTTCTCTCACAGTCTGCCCACTGAAATGATTTCTTTTTATTAGTATTTATTGGTGGGCAACACATTGGTTAAATGAATCAAAGTAGTAAAACACAACCAAACTGTACAGAAGTTCGAGCTGCACATTGGAGGCGGTTGTTGGTGCAAAACCTCTAGAACTTTTCAGTGCGATTGTTTACTTTGCAATAATCCCACAAAAACAAAACAAAATTATTAACAATCCCATTTTATTTATATAGTGCCAAATCGTAGCGGTCATCTGCATGTGGTTGATATTGCAAGGTAAAGTCCATACAAGAATACAGAGAGAAGCCCAACAATCAGAAGACCCTCTATGAGCAAACACTTGGCGACACTGGGAAGGAAAAACTCCCTTTTAACAGGAAGGAACATCAGGCCAAATCAAGTTCTCCACTGGGGTAATGTGGCACTGTGAAGAAATAAATATCATTTGTGGTCTCCATAGATCTTAAAATTAAACTGTTACAGTCATGTATAGATAAGAAGTTTAATTTCATACAAGACACAATAGGACAAAGAAATATTAAAATTATTTTATTACAGATGATTCTTTATCCAGTAGCCCTCTTCCAACAAAAAATAGTAATTACAAACAAAATATTACATTTATCCCCTAAACTTTGCTTTTGAGTTTCATTTATACATTTTACTTTGTCATCTGTAAGGAATATCTTTTCTCTTCTGCTATGCAACATTCAGCTTTCTGCACAATCTATACATTTAATACAGTTTAATACAGATCTCTGGACCAGGGAGAATAAAACAGCAAGATCCACCAAATGACAGGAGATAAAAGGAATACTGATAAAACAGACTGTACAGAGACATAAGCCTGCCTCCCACCTACTTTCAGCAATGGCAGTCACCTCCTCCCCCAACCCCAACACTGAGAGGTAGGGGGGGTGGATCACAGTAGACTCTTTCAATCTGGTCAGTCACTTGTGCAATCAGTGCAACTGATCCAGTTCAGAGTGACCAAGGTCTAAAGGTAGACTGCCTCGCAAAACACCTGGGAGTTCTAGTAAACACAAGAGAAGGTCTAAAAGTCTGCCACTGGTTTGGCCCTCTGCAGACATCATCTGGAAATTAAAAACACTCCTTCTGTCATAAAAACACTAAAGACCTGGGGGAAAGAGTTGGTACAATGGCATACTGGTGTTTTGTTTCTGAGCCGAAAAAAAGAGATCACATTTTTGAGTACAGGTTGGTACTCCCCCCCCACCACCACCACCACCAAAGGCAAATCATCAAGTGCAGTGTGAAAATGGTTTGTGTTGAACCATAAATAAACAGGGCTCTTGGTGCACAGATCAGAAAATGTAAGTCTGAATAAGGTCAGTGGACCCTACAAGAGTACTGCTTTTCAAACCTTTTACTGTCTATAGCAAGAATCTGGAAACAATTTTAGCCATTTCAGATTTGAACATTTTTTTTCCTTAAATAAAATCTTCAAAAAGACTTTTTTTCTCCACATGTTATAATCTTTACTTTAGCTCTGAGAGTCTTCTAAAAATCACGAAGATATGAAGCAGAGAGGGCCGAGTCTTCACTATGGGGTACAATGTCAGTAACACAGCCAGTGCTCAAGCAAAGGCTCCACCTAACTAGTTTTCAAATAATGTGCAAAATCATCCTCATACACTACAAAACGAAGTGTTGCCGTTTACTCGAGGCAATCTGACCTAAAGTTGTGTTGTTATCATTCACAACAGAATATCTGTAACAACTTTGAGAACTTGCAGCTGCAAATAAGGCCGTGAAAAACTCAGCGGCTGCGAATCGATCGTTTAACTGCCGCCGCTCTAAAGCCACGCATCGTTGTGCCTGCATCGCAAGTTAACTCATCTTTGATTTGTCGATTCGATCTCCACATGTTCAAATTCAAAATATACAATATTAACACACTTTTCCTGTACATTCCACCTCTGCAGCAACATATAATCAATAAACTCTGTTTCACAATAACACTTTCCACCTTTAGCTTTACTTCTCTATAATCCTTCTTCATAGATTTATAACATTTATATATATTTCTTTCTTCTTTTCTTTGACTTGAGAGAGCTCTTTCAACAAAGAACAGGGAGGGGAGCGAAGACCACGAAAAGAAAAGAAAAAGGAGGCTCCAGAGGGGGGGAAACGTAGGCGGAGGGATGCTTGGGGGAGGGGTAAGATTGGTGGTCAGATGTGACATTGTGGTCATCAGGGGTGAGACAGAGCGGGGTGTCAGACCGGGGAAGGTTGCAGGGGCATGGCAGCGGAGATCCCAGCATCACCACCCATCCACTCCTCAAAACATTCAGCAGTCACCAACCTGCTGATGGCTAGTGAAGCTCCTCCTCACTCTGTGTTCATTCGTTTTCACCGTAGGGTCTTATAAAGTAAAAAAAAAAAAAAAAAAAAAAAAACTAAAGAAAATAAAAAAAAAATAATATCATTG
>VURO01000851.1:6579-23343 GCA_015108175.1 Pelvicachromis taeniatus
CTGTTTGATGAGCTCTCGGCCTTACTGCCTGGTTTGGATGCTATCAGACTGGCTCAAAGTGAGCTGGTGAAAAACTGGCTGTAGACTAGAAATATACATGTGTGGTGTCTATGGCTATTGCCTCGTTTATGACAAGTTTATAAATTTAAAATACTCTCTAGCAGCTTAAACTGTATTAAAGCCTAAAGTGTGCATTGAATGACAGATGGTACCAACTAGGCTAGGCTAGTTAGGTATCTGCTAGACTTCAAACAATTCATGAAGCCTGTGATCCAGGTTTGGTGAGTGAAATCTTAGTATTTGATTAATCTGTTATTTAGCACTAATTAGCAAACATCTGTGTCTGTGCATTATATGGATGCTGCTTGCTAGAATTCTCGGATAACCTTCTACCCTCTGTGGGTTTACCGTGTATCTTCAGTGTCATACATTAATGAACAAAATATATGTCTCAATTTAAGCCAGTAATGAAGCCAAACTATTACTGGCTTCATTACTGGCTTTAAAGCATGGTTGAAGACCATGCTTTAATTAGCTAGTAGCTTTAATCAGCTGTAGCTAGCAGGCAAAATAGCAAAAACAAAAATGTGATTGAACTTGATTTGGATAAAAACTGCAGCTTTGCATTTCAATTTCTTTAAAAAAATTATCACGTAAAAACAGAAGAATAGTGGTTCAGTGTTTGATTTAATGTTGATATTTTTAAAACAGGACGTTTGACTCAGCGGGGTGGCTACATTTAAAAAATTACATTAAAACCTCCCAAATGTTTTAAACAGGTAATCAAAATAGCTAATGATGAGCCCTTTCAATATTAAGCTAATGCTATGTTGCCAATATAGCTAGCTATTTGGATAGGAAATTATAATCTTCATAGTTTGTATTACACATATACACTATATACACACAAATTCTTCCATTCTGGTGCTCTGGTTGTTTTTTTTTTTTGCTTTTTTTGTTTTTTGAATGATCGATTAAACAAAGACACAGTGCTCAAAAGTCAGCTCTCTACAAAGCTGTGTGTGTATTTCATTAAATAAAAGGATGCATGTTTTTTTTCAAAAGAACATATGCCTGCTCTCCTTGGTTATATATGCCAATAATATCATTGAATCATTGTTTTGGGTAAAGATTTAGCAAACTGTAAATTGTAAGTTTTGTATATTCTGTTGAGGTCCATGTAGCATACTGTTAAACCAGGTGATGGCACATTCCCACGGAAATCCTGACAGCGTCACTTACCTGACCTCATGCAGTTTTTCAAGCAGAGCGCCTCACTGTCGAACCTATTTTCATTCCCTCCACAACCTCCATACCAGAACTGTGCACAGAACCCGTTCTTTCTGTCAAAGAACCACTTAGCCTCATAGTCTTTGCAGGGCATTCCAGGGTCATAGTCAAGTGAGCATGGGCCTGCCAATTCATTAACTAGAACATGCAGAACAAAAAACAAACAAACAACCAAAAAAAAATCGCTGTGATATAGTAGTGATGGAGGACAAATATAAAAAGAGGATGAGTTTGTGTAAGGATTAGATGAAAAAAATACATGAAGCATACAACAAACTGTAAGCTGTTGTAAGTAGTAAGTAAACAAATCTATTAGAAGTTTAGATGTATTTGAAAGGGTTTCAAATTAGTCTTTGTGCCTGCAGAGGAAAAGAAATAGCATTCAGCATGAGACTACATTCACTACATGGGAGTCAGGGTAATTGCAACATATAAGAAGAAAAAATGAAAAGGTTGTCATCAGAATGAAAGAAGATTATTTTTAGGTTTTCATGGATGGATTTGAGAAGTTAGTTGTAACTAAAGTTGTTAAATGTTAGTTCCTTTTGTGTCTTCATGCCTTAGTTGTTCCCTAAATTATATGCCTTCCACAAAAGCAATAGCTGCAAGCTTTCTTTTCCTTTGATATTCTCTGATGAAACAAACTTCTTCACAGTGGCACGCATTTTACCCACAAGTGCCTTTTTTGTCACAATACATAGGGGAAAAGATTAGATGAACAAACCAAGATGCTAAGGCTTAAACTGTAGATTTTGTAAGATTTTGCGAACAACTTGCGGTGTATCTTTGCATGTACTAGTGACTTGATAAATAAAATATTGGTGCAGTAGTCCCATTTGATATTGGTGCATTACAGCATCCCACAATTTTTGACTTGAATCATCAGGTTTTATTTACAAAACTAACATAATACCTCAGAAACCCAGCCAAACACAACCCTATGGGGGCTACTTCTAAGACATATTACTTGGCCATTTTGATTATAGGCCCAGCATACTGGTATTGAGATTTGTGGCTGCTAATTATATAGGAAATCTTACAAAACCAAAGAAGTTTCCAAGCAATATACAGACACAAACATGCAAAGTTACTCACCAGTTTCTGGTTTGTCCAGGGGTGTGGTATTTGGAGTACTTGTGTTGAGGTTGGCAGGCTTATGCTCAGCTGCTTCTGTGAAATTATAAATAATGTATTTTTCAATATAACTAAAAAATAGAAGCATACAATACATGAATTTATTTAGGTAGGAAAAGGCAATTATTAGGGTCTGTGTGTGAATAGAGGTGGTCCCTAAAATCAAAGAAGCTAAAACAAGCTAGTTTAATTTACTTTGCCATTGTGAGGAATCTGTATTAACTTTGAGTGTGAAGTTACACAGTCCTGGTACGCAAAATCTGTAGAAGCGTGTTTCCAAATCTATTAAACATTTCCATCTGGCAAATGCAATATATTTGAGGAGAGGGTAAATTTAGTCTCAAAATAAATAAACAGATGGGGATACTATACGCCATTAAATAGGGCTGGGACATCTGTGAAATCAAGACCAATGTTACATGGTGTTAATACAAATGTTAAAACCAAAGTCCAAACAGATTACAGTTTCCTCCTCCCGTACTGCAATATCTATGTGGGGCTGCTAATCTGTGGTCAAAGTCTGGTAATCTGGTAGAAACTGCATTCTCTACAATTCAAGTTTTTTACATTGAGTCAAATCACACCAGATGCCTCAGAACGGTGTACTACTGCACCCCAATGGCATGTTTACAGGAATAATTTCTGAAAAAGCTATAGATGTCTTTATAAACTCACTTGTAGTAATGACGCCTTTGAGAGTAGAGACAATTTGGCCTTCTGCCGTGTAGGCTGTGACTACTGCATGATATGTTTGAGCACTCTCCAAGTTGTCCACAGCAAGCTCTGTACCCGACACATTGGTCTTCAGCACCAGTGTGTGGTCATGGAGCCTTACCACAACAATCTCAAAGTAAACAAAGAGCTTGGCATGTGGCCTGCTCCAACGCAATTTCAAGCTGCTGGAGGTGACATTAGAGACGTGCAGCTCCTCTGCATCTGTGTAAGAAAATAACAGAAAAAGAGTACATTGTAGTTGTGGTGGATGATGTCAATGTAACAAATGTTATTTTTCCATATAGCCAAAAAACATAAATTTATAAGTAATCTTAGCAGTTAGCGAAAGTATGAATGACTTACAGTAACCAAAACTGCAAAAGTCATTACTTCTATCAGAAAATGCAAAAGTAGTAAAGAAAATTGGTTCAACGACAGTCCTACCCTTGTGCTTTCTTTCGTGAACTGCTTGGTGATTTTCATGATGTTTCTGATTTTTCCTATATTGGTGGCAATGTTAATAATAATAAAAAAAAAAGATGTAAAGAAAACCACCAAAATTTCCAGCATTAATAAAACAGTATAAGAAAAAAGTACAAAACTTACTCCACTCCCTGTGATGGTGTGAAGGGGTTTTTTAGTGGCTGGTCATTCTGAAACCACTTGCAGTTTTTGGAGACTTCAGGGGACATGTAGAAAGCATTTTCAACTGAAAAGCAATGCAACATAGAACACAACTAGTTCAGAATTTGTTAGACTGATGCAACTAATAGAATTTATTCTAAAATATATATTTAAAAAAAATCAAAAAAGGTATTGAAAATGTATAATCAAAATATATCTTGAACTTACTACTGATATACTTGGGCAGTAGCTGGCCAAAGGTCTTTATGTGTCTGTCATAAAAGTCTGAGCTACTCTTCAGCTGCTTGAAGAAGACATCTGAAGGTTCGCTGACCATGTTTGACAAGACACTTGCATCCTTAGCACTCAGTGTTTCACCTACACCAAAGATGACGAGGAAGTAGCCTCTGCACTTGACCTCAGTGGCAATGCGTATCAGCTGTTCCTGGTGTTGTTCCACACTTCCTGTTACAAACAGTATGAGTACCTTTTTGTCTCGTTGTAGAGGTGCTTTCTCAAACACTTGATCCACCGTCCTTTCAATTGCCTCTGCAAGTGCACGTCCACCTTCCAACTGGGGTGTCTTCTCTACTAGGAATTTGATAATATCTTGTGCTGAAGCATGTTCAGTCAAGCCAATGTCAACATGAATGGGGGACCCAGATTTGTTATTCAGGAACTCATAAGGTGCTTGCTGAATCACAGACACTCTGGCGTGGTTAACAGATGATGTGGGATTCGAAGACACATGAAGATGCTCCACCATGTATGCTATGTAGTGTTTAATCTCGGCAAAGACAGTTGGGTAGGTAGACTCAGAGCTGTCCATGACAAAAGCAATGTCAATGTCAACATCTGAGGTGAAAGATCTCCTATCTCGGCCAGCTGTTTGGGGAATATAGTCACAGCTTTCGTCTGGAGAGCAGAAATCTTAAGAAAGAAGAAATAAAATTATATGGGTTTTTTTCCTTTACATGGACTGAGACAATCTGTATTCAACAGGAGTTCTTCATCTATTCTCTTTTTATACAATGCTTGGAAAAAATGTCTCTATTCTTAGATAAAAGTGGGTACATTTTTCTCTGTGAGACAAAAAAATACAGATTTAAATAAAGAAAATCTGAAAAAATAAAAGTGAGAAGCTGTTTCATAAATACTAATCCAAACAGATCTTACCAAGGCAGACATGGCAGTTCATAATCTTTTGGATGACTGAATTGTATTGTTGACTATTAGCATTGGGAAGGACAATGACCTGGGCCAGTGCTGTGTTGTTGGCCTGGTATACAAGGAGAGGAAAATTACAAGTTGAATACAAACTGATGGCCTATAAAATAAAAATTTGCGTTGGCTGTGTTTTGTTAAGTTACCTGCACCGCTCTGGAAAGTGCTCTGTCCTCCTGTTTGACCAGCAGCAAAGTGGCAATTCCAGCATTGTGAAGGCGGAGGGCTGCACTTGTAATTGCTTGTGACCGACCAACTTGATCACCTACAAAGAAGATGGCCACCTTCCTCATGAGGAAGCCACTGCGTATCCTTTTGAATGTATTCTGGGCCACAAAGTTCATGGCTGTTTCCAAGCTGCGGGGCTTTCTTGTCTGTGGGATCTGAAGTCCTTCAATGCGTTCCACCAGTGCACGTTTCTTCATGGCATCAGCAAACCGGACTTCAGTGGTAACTTCATTGTTATACAGGGTCAAAGCAACACGAGCTCCTCTTGGACAGTTACTTTCAGCAATTGTAATTTTTCTGACTATGTTTAAGACTGTGTCACGCATGTTGTTGAAGATTGGACGGCCAAGGCCTTGAGAGATGTCGAGGGCAAAAGCCAGCTCAGTGGGGTAGAGCGGGCATTCCTGCTTACCTAATGATGGCAACATAAAGGATTTTGTTCTCACTGCAGTTGTGGATACAGTACATACACAAAAAGTCTAAGCATTATTGTTTAGTTAGCAAATCTTTGGCACTTACCAAAGCAGCAAGCTGGTAAAAAAAAAAATTACACAGAATATGGTAAGATGTTTCATGAAGCACACAGTGCATAAGCATCAATAGCTCACAAAAATAAATAAAATTACATTGCTGAAAATTACTAAATTATACTTACGACAGTTGTCTCTGATCCTGGTGACAAGTTCACATTGCTGATGATCAAAGAAACCACAGAAACATTTATTAAAAAGGGGCTGTGATGTGTAGAACTGAGTAAAGTTATGCTCTGTTCAGTACAATTCACACAAATATCTGATCACATACCACAACACCTGGTCCTCTTTGTCCTTTGATACCCTGTTAGAGGGGAAACAGGGTATCAGCAACTGACAATACATAAACATCCAGCCTAGGAGTGACAGTTATAGCCAATATAATTCAATTCAATTTTATTTATATACTGCTAACAACAGTTGTCTCAAGGCACTTTGAATTGTAATGTAAAGACCCTACAATAATACAAAGAAAACAGAAAACCCCAACAATCATATGACCCCGTATGAGCAAGTGCTTTGGCCACAGTGGGAAGAAAACTCCCTGTAACAGTAAGAAACCTCCTGTAGAACCAGGCTCAGGAACAGTCATCTGCCACAACTGGTTGGGGGGGATAAGGTAAAGATCTAACAATAATACTTAATAAAATAATATAAAGATATTGGCCATAACTATATATTTAAACATGAAACACCTGTATCAAGACAAAATTATTAATTAACCTGAAATTGTAAAAAAAGATTTTTAGACGCTTACATAGGGCCCAGGATATCCAACTTCTCCCTTTTGTCCCGGTGTACCAATATTCCCAGAGACTCCCTGGAAATAGTTAACAGTAAGGGGAAAGAAAGAAATTCACATTTAAAGCAGTTCAGATGTCTGTACTTTAAAACAGAGTGTAACTCGCTGTAGTTCGCTATCTTCAGACATTAAAAAAAAAAAATGTGCATGCAAGCCATTCACTGCCAAGAATGCATGATATATATATTTAAACCAAAACTTCAGAGCCTGTCCTCGACTGAACAACAGCAAATACATGTGCTCAGCTACGATCTGGAACAAAGCTGGGGGATTTGATGAAACCGTAGCAGAAGTGTACCTTATTCAAATGTGGACTTAAAACTTACCCTCTGTCCACGATTTCCTCTGGATCCAGGTCCACCCTTGGTGCCAGGTTCTCCAGCTGCTCCCTGAAATGATGGAATAAAAGAGGATAAATGGAAATGACCAGTATCTAACAATAAGCTTAGTCATCTGAGGAAAACACAACAGTTTGTTTTAAAGGTTCACCGTCAGTGTTTTGCATTACCTTGGGACCTGGGAATCCCGGGAATCCTTCATCTCCCTGTAAACAAGAAGCACATATGCAATAAGTACTCTTTGTATAAAACTGCAAAAAGAATTTTATTTTGGATGCATCAGAGGCATCATTCAACATTACAAAAGAATTTGTTATCATTAATTAAGAAAAGTTCCGTTCACAAATCACTTGCCTTTCTTCCTTTAGGCCCTTGAACACCAAAGCCATCTCTACCGTCTTCACCCTGTAAAAGGAAAAACATTTTTTAATTCAAAATACTGGGGTAGCAGAGGGAAAAGAATACCAACACTATCCTCTTCCCTTTTCCCCCAATTAAACAATAATTTATTCCTCAATGTTCACAAAATTTGCATTCAGTAATGTTGCAATAAAAGAAGATAGTTTGCTCTTACAGGCTCTCCTATGGAGCCAGGTGGTCCAACATCACCTTTAGGTCCTGGTTCTCCTGGCTCTCCCTACAAGGACATGAAGATAATGAAATACTTTTGGATGTAAAGTTAATGTCAAAGTGACAAACAAAATCAGTGACAAACAAAATCAAAGACAATCGGTTTTCTATAGATTTAATTAATTACATGTGTTTGTTTTGCAAGGAGAGCCTTAATGTTTTCTTACAGCGCTTTTCGGTTCACTCAAATAGACTCCACATGTGTGTCCAGTAATGTGAGAGAGCTTGGCTTAAGCCAGTGTGTTTATAATTAAATCAAACCTGTTATGAAAGAACATGAGCCACTCCAAATTTAGTTCCATTCAGTACCTTGCGACCAAGAGGTCCTCTTCTACCCTTTTCTCCATTACGACCTGGGGTACCTCCAGGACCCTAGACAAGAAAAAATTAGAACATTAAAGTTTAGTTTTGAATGATGCAATCAACATAGAAAAATTGACCTATTGTATTCACTCACTCTAGGTCCAGGATTTCCATCCTCTCCTCTTGGTCCTGGTGCACCATTTGGTCCAGACGAACCCTTGGAAAAAGACAAACCAGACATTAGTGATGCGCCACTTACTTGCATATTAGAGCTGCAGTACCAATCCATAAATTATAGATAGATCGATAGATCAATAGATAGATATGCACCAACTAGGGTGAGAAGATGAAAAACTTACCCTTGGTCCATCAATACCAGACTCTCCCTGCACACCAGGAGCTCCAGGGCCTCCAATATTTCCCTTTAATGATAATGCAGTAAGATGTTATTGTCATTACGAGGGCAGGTATTAAACTCTATTTTAATTACAAAAAAGGCACTTACAGCTTGTCCAATTGAACCTCTTCTGCCATTAGGTCCCTAATGATGAATTTAAAAAAAAAAGACTTAATTACCAAAAACCTTGGCAAGTAAATGATCAGAAAAGACAGTGAAAGTGTTTACCCTTCTTCCAGGTTCACCAGGGCCTCCCCTCCTTCCATCCTGACCAGGCTCGCCCTGTCATACAGGACAAACATCACAGTGAAATAAATTCATGCTGACAGATATCAAAAAAATAAAACAACAAAACAAAAGAATAAGCCACAAAAATTTAATTTAGCACACAGATGTATATCTCTGTAGTACTATAATCAGCTTGGGGGAGTATTACCGCTGGTCCAGCATCACCAGCGTCTCCTTTGGGTCCTGCCTGGTTGTTATCTTGTCCGGTTGTTCCCTATTAAACAGAAATCACTCTTTTAGTCTCTGCTACATCCAAACACCAATAAACACAAATTTGTCACAATAAAAAAAATAACAAAATAAACATATTTTAACATTGCCTGTAAGATGTGTGTTTATGTAATTGTTAGTGACACTCTCTTCTTATACATTTCTTTCTCACATACTGTGTGTGCATGCAAAATAAAAGTGATCCACATAAAATCAGTCAAAAACTATGCCATAATAATCAGCTTCCATTATACTTACAGGGTCTCCTCTGATTCCCACTTGTCCTATGTCTCCTGCTTGTCCTTTGGCACCTTTAGGACCCTAAATATACAAAAGAATTTCCCAGCATTAACAATGTTCAACAATAGGAAAAAAACCCCCAATGCATCTAGTCACTCACTCTTCTGCCAGGGTTTCCTCTTTCTCCAGGCGACCCAGCCACACCACTTTTGCCCTAAAACCAAATCAAACACAGCATTTAAAGTTGAGAATGGTATATGGTTTTGTATGATTATATGTTAACATATAGAACACATAGCATAAAAGACAAAATACATGACTCGCCTCTTCTCCATTGATGCCATCAAGACCAAGTTCTCCAGCTTCACCCTGAAATAAGGGGGCAGTGAGTTAGCCTTTTTTTTTTTCAGAACAAAGGAAAGAAAGACAAAAAGACAGAAACTTACCTTTTCTCCTGAGTATCCACGAGACCCCTAAATAGAAACAAAGAGTGTTACATCATTGTATTCATGAATAAAACAATTTATAACAATTAAACAATACAAGTTGAATGGCAGGGTTAATATAAAAGTGCTTACCTTGATACCTCTCTGGCCAGGGCATCCTTGGAAACCCTGAGTTCCATTCACACCAGGAGGACCCCGTTCTCCCTGTATTAACACAGTATGACAACAAAATTCACTGACAAAATACCAAAGAACAAAAACTCAAAAAAGGACACAAAGAGGTGATAAATAAAGAACACAATAGAACAACTACCATAAACAAAACATTCAAACTTACAGGTCCACCTTCATCTCCAGGATGCCCTTGACTTCCTGGTAATCCTGGACCACCCTGACAGACAAAAACAAAACATGTATAAGCTTTGTAATTTAAAAAAATAATCTCCAAGTATAACTGAGGGTTTTTTGTTTTGTTTTGGATAAGACACCTTGAATCCTGGCTGTCCAACTCCTCCTCTGTCTCCTCTGTTGCCAGTACATTTGCATGGCACTCCACAGCACTCTCTTTCTGCAATATTGTCCTGTGCGGTAAAGGAAAGCATTTTTAGTTTATGGGCATCATAAATGAAAGGCATAGCTTTTATTTGTTAATCATTAGTACCCACCAGTTCTTCTAGAAGCTCATAGTCCAGGTCCATGATATTCACTCTTAAGGGTCTTGTGTACCTGAAGCCACGACCAAATTCTAATAGCGACGCCTCCTCAAAATTGGGTACCCGCTCCAACCCAACCAGAATGAAACTGTTGACTTCTGTTTTCCAAAACGCAACATATTTAGCTCACTAATTGCCTTTGCGATTTCAGGATGGATAATAACTGAGTGCACTTTCTACTTCATCATCTTTTTACCTGACAGCCGAAGCTCCTCAACTCGTCTTTTCATTTCAGCATATGGAGCATCAATACCATCAGTCAGATGAATAACAACCTTCAGGGGAAATGAGCAAAAATACAAGTTTTATACTTTCTTAATTTTCAAGTTTCCAATAGTCTTTTCACTGTTTAAACTCTAAAGTTTTGACTCTACAGTTTTTTAGCCTTGATCTGATTATTTAATAGTGAGCATATTAAAAATCTGGCTGATCTCATGTGGAAATTTGTACTTTAGCTCCAGGAAAGATTCAAGGTCACACTAAAGCTGTTCTGATTGGTATATGGTGTCCCAGGTGAAACCAACACCCTAAAAAAGCTCCTGTTTTTTTATTTGTTTTGTGTGTTGTTTTTTTTTCATGTGTCAGCAATCTCTAGACGTCAAACAAACTCAGCTCAATAATTTGGTGCACTGAGTTGCTAAGCCGGTCAAGTCAGACTATTAATACATGAATGAAACTTTAACTAAAAAATGCACAAGTTGAAGCAAACACACCAGAGAAAAGTATCACTCTTGTGACAATACATGACATTTTAAACATCAACTTGAGATATGTATTATTTTAGCAGATATTGAAATATTCCTAGAATAGCCCTGACACTGACACATGTGAACTGCTTGGGCCATTTCTATTTTAACATATTTGAGTAACTCACCTTGATAGTGTCGCGCTGTCTGACTTTGAATCTGTTGGTGTAAGCTGATATGGTCTTGCCATTGAGAACAAAGGGGCCACGACTTCGCAAGGCTTTGAAAGCCTCGAATAACTCATCTGGATTTTTTGTGAAGTCCAGCTGGACCGGCTCAGAAGCAGAATCCATGGCCAGCATGCCCACTAGTACAGATGGAATCTGCCCAGCAGAGCAGCTGATGGATGCCATTTTGGAAATCCTCTGCAAGATTGCCTCCATCTTGCTCTGGAGGTTGGTCTGAGCACTGAAAATATTCTGGGCGGACACGTCAAAACCGACCAACACTTCCACATTGCAGGCTGTAAAACACAATATGATTTTACCTTAGATGTTTTTGGTCACCCCAAAAACATGTGACAACTTTTCATTTAATTTAATGTATCATTGACAAGCAAGAAACACATAATGCTACTTCTCTTACTTTTTTTACCAAGTTCTTTTGCACCGACACACAGCTTCCCTTTTACTTCATCATCAAGAATTTCCAGGATTTGTTCATTGAGCTCTGAGAGTCCCAGAACGTCACTTGCTCGAGCCACCATGGAAGGTTGACTTGCCAGGTTTTCCAATTCATTCTGAATGTTGCCAATTCCCACTGCAAAGACCCTCACACCTTTATTCTTCAAGCCAAGCACTGCTGATTTACTGTCATCAGCTGAGTTTCCTCCAGTGACAGTTATAAGAATTTGAGGAGTGCCCTCATCAGCCCTGCTGCCCCTTTCTTTAGAAAAGTAAACATCTTGAATAGTGCGAAGGGCTACAGCGGTGTTCAATCTGCGTCCACCTTTGTACTCCATTTGCCCAATAGCATTTAGCATATCATCCCTGTTACTGTATGAGTTGAGGTAAAATCCATCATTCACATCTTCAGCGTAATGTGCCAAGCCAATCCGTAGGTTATCTCTCTCAGTGAAGAACAGATCAATTAGGTTGTTGATAAAAATCATGATTTCTTTGAAGTTCTCTCGGCCCACATTAATGGAGCCATCCACCAAAAACACTATGTCAGCCTTTTTAGATGGAGGCAGGCCTGGTGCTACAAGAAGGGAAATACAGGTTTATTACAATATGTGTTTATAGTAGTGCTGTCAACATTAACGCAGCCATCACAATTAACGTGAGTAAAAGTTTTAACACGCTCAACCCGTCTGGAGCGCAGAATGGACATTTCTGGGATTTTGTGTCGGTCCACGCTCCAGATGGGTTAATTGTTAATCTCGTTAGTCGTAATGACGGCGAATATGTTTGCTGCATTAACACGTTAACACGAGTAGCCCTCACACGGATTAATCTACGTTAACTCGTTACCGGAGTTTTGCCGTTTTTGGTGCGTTAACGCGGGTCGGTTCACATTTACGCGGTAATGCTGACAGCACTAGTTTATATTGAAAATATTTACATTGGTTTTTAGTTCAAAACCACAACATGTCCTAATCATTGTTGGTCCTGTAAAATGAGTACATTTTAGTGTTACTTACTTGGAGTTTCATCTACTTGTGTCTCAGTAGTTTCACTCAACCTGTTAATAAGTTTTTCCTTTATTGTTGGCAGGTTTGAGAACTTGGAAACCTGAATGACATCAGCTGGGCTCTTGGAAATACTCATCAGCTGACTTGTGTCAGCACGATCAGCACCAATACCAATGCAGTTAACTTTGGAGGTCTTGAGCAAAGGTCCATACAGTGAAACCTCTTGAGGTGAACGTCCACCTGTGAGAACCACAAGATGCTGGGAGGCCTCAGTTGGTCGAGCGCCAGCAAAGGAGGTCAACTCTTTGCTCAGAACATGATCAATAGCATCAGCCAGGTGTGACGATCGTCCACCCATCTGACGGAGTCTTCTGATAGCAGAGACAACACCTGCCTTTTTGTTGTGTGAACTGAGGGAAAATTCTGTTTTCACTTTGTCTGCATACTGCACAAGAGCGACACGAATTTTATCAGGGTGCACATCAAGTTGTTCAACGATTTTGAGAATGAAGTCCCGGATGTGAGCAATCCCTTCAGAATTTGTGTTATCTGAGCCATCAATTAGGAAAATAATGTCCTTTTTCCCAAGATCTAGAGAGACTGAAAAAAAAAAAAAAAACACAACATAAGGGAAAAAATGCCTTTATAACAGTGCAGGTAATTTATAAAAAGCAAATGATGTAGACAATCAGTATCTGCCTTTAGCACTTTCAGTTGAACTTAATTAGAGTCTTAAATATACAAAATGAATACACACTATTTCTTACCTTCTGGGACAGGAGTATAACTTGCAATGATATCATCGGTGGATATTTTTTTGACTGAATCAGTAAGCTGGTTTTCCACCCTTGAAAGGTCTCTCAAGCTGTCAACTGTATACACAAGCTCTGGCTTCATTGAAATCTGTCTCAGTTCATCTAGGTCTGCATTTCTTGAACCTATGGCCAGAGGTGCTATGCGGCTTCTCTTGAGTTCATCAGCTGAGCTGGATACATCATCGGTAGATTTGCCAGCCGTAACTAGAATGAGGAATTGAGGCACACCTTCCTCAAGACGGCTTCCTCCTGATCTCTGGTAGATTCTTCTGGCAACAAACTCAAGAGCGCGTCCTGTGTTTAGATTATTCCCACCTTTGTTTCGGATTCTCAACAAGGCCTGGCGCACTTCATTTTTCGTTGAGTGTGCATTCAGTGGAAATTCTATCTTTGGATCGTCACTGTACTGCACCACTGAAACTCGGACCTTATCCAGTCCAACATCAAGCTTCTCCACAACTCTTCCTATCATATCACGGATGGAAGGAAATTCACTACGCACTGCTGTTGTGCCATCAATAAGAAATACAACATCCCTTTTGTCTCCTCCTGTGGGTACAGATGGTACTGGTGCTTGAAAGGAATAGAAGCACAGTAACACAGTCTGATTACTAGTCCTGACTGGAGAGTTGCTAATAGTTTTCACAGATAAATATATATAACATATGGTATGATTTGGGGTATGATTCTAGCTTTAATACAGTAGTAACACAGTAATAATATAAATGAGGAATGCGTTAACATGTAGATCTTATTAAATTCAATTTACCTTCATAAGTTGGGAACTCTGGACGCAACCTGTTGATGTCATCATCTGACAGCTCAGTGAGTTTGTTGATCAATTCTTCTTGGACTGTGTACAGGCCAGGGAGGTCATCTATTACGTAGGCATAATTGGACACATATGACACCACCCTCAGCTCTGTGGGGTTCACATCCCTGGTCCCAATGCTAAATGGAAGAACTCCAGATTGTTTAAGAGAAGAAGCTGCACGACTGACGTCATCTGTAGAAGGCCCACTGGACACAACAATCACAAACTGTGGAACCCCATCCTGCTTCCTGCTACCCCGTGCTGCTGTCAGAATATCCTGATTGAGAAACTGTAAGGCCTGACCCAGGTTACGTTGTCTTCCACCTAGCTTCCTCATTCCCTTGATGCCATTCAAAATACCTTCTTTGGTTGTATGTGTGTTCAAATACATATCAGCCTGAGCAGTGTCACCATATTGGACCACACCAACACGGATTTTATTTTCGCCCACATTGAGACTTTCAACGACCCTGCGGATAAACTCCTGGATGATTGGAAATTCCCTTCCAACGGCATCAGATCCATCAACGAGGAACACGACATCCTTCTTGGGGCCTTGCGATGCAGCTGAAAAAGACAGAAGTTGATATTATGCTCAGTTTCACCAAACTATGAAAATCAAATGGTCATAATTGGTGGTAAATTGAGGCCACATCTTTTTTTATTGTGAAAATCCTGGTACATATTCGGAGCAGTAAGTCACTTTTTTTCTTGTTTTTGACATAAAAAGTTGTTGTATATCTGTTACTCCATCTTAATTATTTCCAAGTTTTTCAAAACTTTCAACTAGAAAATTTCGTAAAACCCCCAAATTAGATCACGTTACGAAAATTTAACATTTCAACAATGGTTCTCAAAATAAAAGATTAGACTTTAGGTATGACCCCAAAGATGTTCGCCAAAGTTAAAAACAAGAAGGGCCTTTGTAAAAAGTTCTCGTGATAATCATACATTCTTGAGAGCTCTATATTTTTATTTTAGAAAACACAATTTTATGCTATCTTTTATTTTATTTTTTGTTTTATTCTGTGTATTGTTTTGTTTCTCCTCTAGCAATTATTTACAGTAAGTGGTGTGCTTATTTCTTACACTGCTGCTCTATTTCACTGTCTAATTGTCCAACCGCAAACATTTTTTTTTATTCTTGTTTTTCATTGTTATTGTTCAACTTGGATTTTTATCCTCTGCTCCTCCTCTGTCCCTTCTTTAGCATGCTTACTTCCACTTTTTTTCCCCCTAAGATTACAAGTTCAAAACTTATTTATCATTTTTTGTTTTAATTTTACATATATGCATACTGGTTTCCCAATTTTGTAATTACTTTACTTTTCTTATGTACTAGAAGTGTAGAAATTGATATGCTTCAGTGTTGTGTGTGTGCGCGTGTGTGTGTCTGTGTGTGTGGTGTGTGTTTGTGTGTGTCTTAATTACAATAGTAAAGCTTAGAAGTAATACATTCAATTACTGGTTTGTCAGCAAAACTCTGACACTGAATGTTTTTTATTTTTGTTTATTTATTTATTGCACAATTGTTGGAAGGAACACATTTGTTTAATATGCACATTGAAGGACATACCCTGGTCAAAAATGACTGGACAAGGGGGAAGTGATACACCCTGGAGGTGCCAGGCCTTTATGCCCAATTCTGTCTTGTGGCATCTATTGCGACACATTATTGTTTTGCAAGTCACTGCACAAAAAATGCCCCAAACATTGCCTGAATTTTAGTGTAAATAGTTGTATATATTTATGTTGTTTGCTAAATTTGTACATAGGTTTTTTAAATTAAATTTATATTTGCATTTCAAATTATGAAAATGATCTGGTATACATGTTTGTGGGTATATTCATTCATAAACGCAGATTGATCCCATTTAAGTTCAATGGCAGGAGTTTTTTGAGCAGTCTTATAGAAATGGTGTTTAATAGACAGTTGATGATTTGAAGGAAGTAATTATTAAAGTTAAGTCAAAAATCAATCAGAGAGAAAGAGTCTTGATAAGTATCATAAATATTGAAAGTAGCTGAACATAATGATATATCTGTGGGGTAATGTTTTCTCTAATGGTTAAAGTTTTAATTGGGAAGAAATTCATGAAGTCATTATTACTTAAAGTCAGAGGTCAACAGAGCTCTGACTAATTGTCAGCCTGGCTACAGTGGTGAAAAAAAACATGCTGTCAACTTAGTTTTAACAATCATTGATTAATATTAAGAATTAATATTAATCCTAGTTATCCAGAGATCTCTACAGTATAAATAACTTTGTATAGATAACATATTTTCTAGAGCTTACAAGTTAGTGTATTTTTCGCCGTATAAGACGCACTTTTTCTTCCCCAAAAGTGGGGGGGAAAAGTTGGTGCGTCTTATACGACAAATACACATTTTGCCTGCATTAAAACTGCTCCTAACTTTGTGTGGTGCTTGCTCGCAGTCCTCTCTTTATGCTGTGTGTGCTGCAGGCTGAATTTGTGGCATGTACTGCGGGCTGTGCCTCCTCTTGTCTCCCCGGGCAGTCTCACTTCTTGCTGGTCAGTGGGGGCACAATTTCGCCGCTTCTGTGCATGTCTCCCGGGCACTGTATCAATCTATGCTGCCCTGAAATGTCCGCACGTCTGCCCCTCCTACTCCATACGTTC
>VURO01000852.1:0-18708 GCA_015108175.1 Pelvicachromis taeniatus
TACTCCAGTTTTATCCATTTATACCAGTGAATACCTTAAAATTAAAAATAAAAAGGTGTAACCCTCAGCACAGTGGTGCACCTCTGTCCTGTTTTTACTTGTGGAACTAACAGTATTTTCATTCCCATATTAAAGACCCCCAGACACCTATGGCCAAGATTTTCCAGGTTGTGAAAAACTGAAAAAGTCAAATTTTGCATTAATTCCTTGCTATGCCTTCCAATGCCTATTACCTCTCATTAGCCTCCAATTAAGCAACAATTAAACATGCTGCTTACAGACAGAAATTCAAAATTTTCTAACTCTCTTTCTGCTGAGGCTAAAGATGAAAGGTCAGAATTTGCTTTTAACAACACAAATTCATGGACTCAACCTGCGGCGGAAACAGCACTTTGGTACATCTCCGTATCAGCAGTCATGGTTTGAATGACAGAGTCTACATGTAAGAACAGGAGACTGAGTGGCAGCATCGCTGTAGAGCTGCCAAATCAGCAGAAATGATGTACTCATGCTTACCTGAACCAGAATGTTAGACATATAAGGAACGCTCTGTCCAGTTTTATAATGGTATTCCTGAAAAGCACTTGTAGATATATAGGTGAGGCTGTTTAAAAGAGTTTAGTCTTTTTAGTCATAAATCAAAATACGGGACAAAATTTGATGTCCAGATAGGTACGCTTCCATAACAAAAGGTGAGCCTTTTAATAATAACAGAAGACCCAAAACTCAAATAACCCAGGGGGCTGCACCAGGGGAAACATAGCAGACCATGACAAAGAACAGAGGGGAAGCATACAATACAAATTGTAAGATGTCAAACAGGTGAAGGATGAGACAGAGGTGAAACTAATTAACAGCAGCTGGAAACAATCAGGGAATGACAGGCAGGAAGTAAAACTAATACACAACACCACAGAAACTGACCTTCAAAATAAAATGGAAAACTAACCAAAGAAGACTGTACTAACCTGGATGCGTCCATACGACACAAAGAACAGAACAATGAAACACAAAGAGGCGTAAACACAGAGGGAACACAATAACAACAGCAAATAGCAAACACAAACTAAAACACCAGAAAAACACAAAGAACTAAACTGAGTCATGGAAAAACAAAAAGTAAACCAAATACTCAGAACTACTACTAAGAGGCAAGGTTACTGTAGAATAATCAGAAAACAAACAGTGATACAACCTTGAAAAGAAAGAAGAAGAATGATAAACTCTACAGACTAAAAATTAGAACCAACATTCAAGGCAACACAACTAAGACTCTCCGCTAGAAAATGAACTTGGAAGGAACACGGAAAAAATGAAAGAAGACACCGAGGATGCTAAACACCAGCTTTAACTAGTTTTCTCAAACATAAATGAAACAGGAACCAAAAGCACTGAGAGAATAATGGAAACAAGCGCTCAAGAAACAAATAAAACACCAAGCAATGAACACAAATACAAAACTCAAAGAACAGACTGGATATCACACAAAGGGCACAGAGGAGGTTATTATAACAAAACACAAGGAACCAAATCTAAAAATCAAATACTAACCGAACTCAAAAGGTAACAAGAATAAAGCTCAAACATCAGTGAGGATTAAGTGCAAGAAGAACAATGAATACCAACTAAACCCACACAGCAGGAAGCCGCAATTCAGAAAAACTTCAAGAGACTCACAAACTCAGACACTTGGTGTGATGACCCAAGAGTGGCTGAGATGCATCACTTATGACCTCAAATATAAACCCAAAGGAGAATTTCCTTCAGTCTGGAACAAGAAATAAAAACATTTTAAAAAATGTGTTTTTAAAAAGTTTTTGTATGTTTTTATATACTACATCATATACAGCTTAAATGGATTTAGTTGTTGCTTCTTTGTTTTCTTGAGCCTGGAGAAACACCTCACAGCCTTTACCAATGTGCTTGAATGTAATATCAGCAAACAGTACTTTATATTCATATAGATGGATGATGGATGATTATAGTGGTGTACTGAATAAAGTTTATTGAACGTTTACATGTCAGCCCATTGGGCAATCTCACAGATGAACTTCGTGTTCATCAACATCCTTGGCTGTAATACTATCGGACCATCATCATAAACTTTTGTAGGGCAAAGTGAGGTTCAGTGTTCAATGCAACAATGCCCCCTTGTGCCCAAACTCAGCACATCTCTTCTCCCATCACAGTTCTCTGATTCTTATTCCATCCAAAGTCTCACTAAGTAAGACTGTCACCCAATCTCTCCCTCATTCGCCTTCTCTCTCTATCTGTCAGTCAGCCGTGTCCCATTCCCTTATTCAGTCAGTGCCTCACTTTCTCAGTCTGTCAGTCTCCCGCTCATTCAGTCACTGCATCCCTCTCTCCTTATTTGCACACCTCACTTCCCCTTCACTCACTCACCTGCACTTTCCCCCCATCCATCACAGTACACTTCTTGGTTGCCAGGTTTCTAACTGTCAGCAGGCAGCACTGGTCAGGCTTTCTTTCTTTCTACCACGCAAACATTTTATTCTCTCAAAGCCCCTTATGTGTTGTGGCTTTTGTAGAAGCTTGGAGGAGCTTGCTGTAGTTCAGACCCTTTCAGATTCATTCTTCTGAGCCACATGCAATTCATTTAGTTTATTCCACTTGTCGTTTTTTCTCCTGTCCTTTATGCCACCTCAACTTCTCTGGCTCTCTGTATAACCCGTCTTTTGTCTCAACAATGTTCCATGGTCAGAGTACAGTGCACGTCAACCCCAGTATTCCTAAGAAGTACAAGTGAGTGACCAACAATGACAACAATCTTCAGAGCTAATACAGGAAAATGTGTCCGTGTAACAAAGCAAAGAATAACATGTGGCGGTCAGTGTGGTGAATGGATCTATAGTGTGCAAAGTCAGAGACATTATAAGAGAGAGACACAGGGCATCCAGTGAACTCTCCATTGAAAACTATGGGAGCTTTGCAATAATGACAGTGGTAGAAGGCTTTTTTAAACTTTATATAGGGAAAAAGTCAAACATTTGGGGTGTCTGGTTTTTTTTATGTCTCACTGAGTTCAAATTAATTTAGACAATGCATCCTAATGAATTCCTAAATAACTGCAGCCCATGCCAAAGTTTACATCACTGAATGTCTGAGCGCTTTAAGCTGCGTCCACATTGGAGACAACTCACTCATCACGTGTTACCCGAAGCTTACAGCGGGTCACTTGTGAATAGTCCAGGTGACCTTCTAATGTATTCACTATCAGGTTATAAGCCAGTTAGCAGTATCCAGCATGCTGGGTTCTGATCGCTCGCCTTTGATGCTGACAAATATGTATTTCCTGCTCACATTTCAGGATTCTCAGAATATAACGCTAAACATTTAAACTGACTGACTTTGGCTAACTCCAGCAATCATGCCTCTAATGTCATTAGACTGCTTGGTGTTAATAACTAACTAATAACTAATAACTTTGGCACCCAAAGAAAGAAATTATAAAATTATTATTATTACTATTCTCACTATACTAACCATTAACAATGATGAGACCCTAAGTTATTCTTTAGCACCATCTCCTGGCCTTCTGGTTGATTTTAATTAAAGGTCTTAACAGTGCATCTTTTATCCTGCCTGTCAGCTGAGATTTTGCCATATTACACATATAATAGAAATAACACTAATAGAAATTAATGAATAAACAGATAAGAGAAACATTTATGTGGAAAAAAAAACATTTGTTTGACACAACATCACATGGAGACAATCTTAAAAAAAAGAGAAAACATGGACGGACGGATGGACGAACGGATGGACGAATGGGTGAAAGTCTAAATATCTACCAGAGACTTTGGCATGACGCGTTGTGCTGATATTGATGGTCAGTAGAGGGCTTTTGTTGTGGTTGTTTGTTTCCTCAAGCGCCACAAACAGAATTCCATCTTTAACTTTGACTCACATGTCTCTGCAAATATGTGATTTGGTGCCATTTGGCTCAGACATTCATGTTCAAATCTGGATGAAATATAATAACTTTGGTCAGACTCTGTGTCGCACCTCATCATGCCAAACCAATTCTTCGGGTTTTTAACCAAAGACTTTACCAAAAACCTGTTCTACTCAGCATCAGCTTATTAGCTTATTCACTATTATGTTACCAGGACAAATTAAAAAAAGACTAAATGAATCCAAAAGGGTAATAATCCCTCTGATGATGGTAATAATTATAAAGATCACAGATTCCTGCTAAAATGCTGGCAAGTTGGCGCCGCAACACAACTTCAGGGTCGCCACCTTCCCTGCATTATATGCTTAATCAAAAAGCCTCGTTAAAACAAATTAGATTTTAAGTTGATATGAATGAATAGCACACACACCTGTCTTTCCCCTGGCTTGAATGAAATTATGTTATTTATAAAAATTTGCTTTTCATTAGTCAGTCATTTTAAATCATGACCTCAATAGGTTCCAAACTCTAAACACTACTCGCCATGTGCAGATAAATTTGAAACACACTAAAGTTAAGTGTAAAACCTCCTAAACCTGTCTGGCAATATTGGCGAGTCTTCCACTTCCAGCCACTATCTCGAACTTCCCTTTCCTCTTTTCTCCCCTTATCTCCTTCCATCCACTATATCTCTCCCTCTCACTCTCTCCCCCTCTTGATCCCATATCTCTCTCCACCGTCCTTCTCTAATCTCTCCCAGTGTTCATCCCCCAGGAACTATGCAGAGGGAGAACACTACCATAAACCTTGGCATTCAAACCAACACAGCTCATGAATTTTAATAAGCCACACAAGCGTACAGGCAGGCAGGTGGCAGGTGTGCTATGTTCAGACTATCTGCATGTCTCTTCCAGCCAATAGCAAGGGGGGAATAAAACCTCTCTGACGTCATGGCCCCAAGGTTGCTCTCTCACTGCTCTGTTCATGGATGCCTAGGGAATCGGGTTTTTATCGTTTTTATGTTTGGGCTTATCTCAGCACCGAGCCTGCAGGCCAAGGTCAATTTCATGCCTGGGCAAGGGGTGCTCATGCTGCAGGAGGGAAATCACTTTTGTGGGCAACCCAGAAGCTCTTCTCTGAAGGCCGGTCAATAGCAACAAAATATGAACCATAAATTGACCAAAGCAACAGCAGCACAGTGCATTGATGGCACTGAGGTTTTTCCTGCTCTGTTCTACTACAGCCATGAAAAAGTGAGCTGGCATTTTCTGTCTGGCATTTAATGCATTTATGCAGGGGAAAGACAAAATCGAGGAAAGGGCTTTTACTGTTGCTCCAGTGGGCAATTTTGAGTAATAAGTTTTTCTTCTGCTTTGCCTGAACTTTAAATAAGACATCACCTACTTGGCCCTATAGCATATTTACATTGAAAGTGTGCCAGAAATTACACATTTGTGCCTGGGCCATTATAATCAAAAGAATGTTATCACTTTTATCTCCTGTAATTTATCTTTGGCAAGATGTTTCTGTTGTGGGACCTCCCTGGCTTTACATACATGGAGAGCAACACCAGGACCCCTTGTCCGGCGCAGAGGAGGCAATCAGTGCAGACGGGATGGGCTGAAGGTAGATTGCAATGCAGCTTATAGATTCATAGCAGGCACAGACATGGTAAAGTAATTTAAAGATTTGAGAGTTTTGGATCAGATACATGAAGGGATATTGACCCAACCACCTACCACATTTTGGTTAAGCCTGACTTTGTGGCTCGCTTGCCAAGTATAATGCAATATTTGATTTTTATAGCTTCTCACTAGATTAGCATTAGAAACGTGACATAGAAGGGCTTCAAAATATGCGATACATCATCCTCTGCCGAAAAACCAAATACGTGTTTAAAAGAAACCAAGCAAAATACAAATTATGCACACAGAAGCTTTCAGAATCAGAAAATAATACAAAACTAGGCACACAGAATTTCAGAAATGTGGACATTTACCAGGCTAGCAAGGTACAACAAAAAGATTGTGCTGTTTTGCCCCATGGGAATCATTTTAAGAATGCATTTTAAGAATCACTTCACTCAAAATACAACACATTTTGTGAATTTTTTTGATTTGGGATTATAGGTACTTTTGGCTGCTCCCTTATTTTCCCAAAGGATCGCTCTCTTTCTCAAAACAAAACAAAAAAAAATGTACACTCCTGTATATAAACATTGTTTTCCCCATTATTATCCACAGAATAAACTGTGAAGATTGTTTCCCCATTGGGAAAATGTATCCGCATAGCAACAATATTTTTAGTTCCCTCTTGTTCCCTTTAAAATTTTACAATATGAAAAGTGTTAAAACTCAAAAAAGAATTACCACAAATGTGTGCAAAAACAGGGTGAGTATCTTAAACATTTACAGTCAGTAATCAGCACACAATCTGAGATTCTACTTCAGTGGTTGTTAAGTTGCATTTCCAGAAGTATCCATATTAGTAGTCACAGAATATAGTTTGAGTTCAAATAACTTTCTGTCAAGCTCATCTCAACTTCAGTAACACCACTCTCATAAATACCCTGTTACACTCATCCTTTGATGTCCAGCTCTAACAACACAGTAATCTCACTGCAGTGGCAAAAGCACAGGAGCCTTTTAACGGGACCGCAGGCCCCATTCTGTCATCAACCTCTCATGAATTAGATTCCCAAGGCCACAGCCGGCAAAGAAGATGAAGGGGAATCAGGTTAGGGAGCAAGAAGATTAAATGAAGAGAGAGCCGGTTTCAAAAGGTTCTCAGCAGTTAGGCGTTTTAGTCTAACTGCTGCTTTAGTGCACTGGAGGCTAAAATGTTGTTTGGCAAAGGGAGGCAATTTTTTATCATCAAGCATCACATGAGACTTACTTTGAGGGGTTTAAGATGTAATTTTATTTTTCCGAGTATTTGCTCTGCTGGTTTTCTGTTTCATGCCTTTTCCTCCTGATAGCTGGTGAGTTCCTGCTTATAACAGAATGCTTATTGAGTGACAAACATAACATCCAAATACTTCCAAAATTAAATATCGTGAAGTTTAGAACACTGATTTTATATAAAAAAAAGGATGTAGGCACCATGTCACCATCAGTCAGTTATGTACTCTGCATTTTCAAGCGTCTGCTTTAGCATTAGGGGTAACAGAGTAGGTGATGAAGGTGAGGTCTAAAAGACATAAGTATAACAGCCTAATTCAGTACATTTAGAGCAAGACAGTAGTATTATTGCTAAAAGTCAATGATGGGTTATCTACAAGGAATATTAAAAAAAGATCAAACAAACCAAAGATCAACAGAAACAAACAGCCACCCCTCTGTCTCTTATATTTGGCAAGGAAATGACAAATTGGCTCCAGTCATTTACTGAAACTGTCTTGATTTTCATGAATGTTGAAAATCCTGGACCAAAGACTCAGGACCGTGTTGGAAAGTATATGGAAGAAAAATGGTGTTTTCTTTCTTTCCTTTTCTTTAATAACCCTGTAGGGAATTAGTCCCATAGGAAACATTTAACCCATTCAGTCAATTCAGCAACCGGGGAGCAGTGTGTAGAGACGGTACCTTGCTCAGGGGTAGTTGAGGGTGGATTTGAACCCCCGACCTTCTGATCAGGGCGCGCACTCTACCTACTTAGCTATCGCCTCCCCTGGACGTTTCTACACTTCCAGCAAATTTGAAAATCAGTATTTGACAGCCACCTTTATTACATCTTTTAAAACATCTTTATTAGAAATTACATGCCCCCCAATGTCTCTTCATTTCTCTCAGTAGTCTTGTGGAATAGTTCTCCAAGCTTCTTGAAGGGCATTCAAAGCTCTTCTTTGGATGTTGGGTGCCTTTTATTCCATTCTCTCTTGAGGTCCAGGATGCCAGTCCATGACTGATAGTGTTCCATTGTGTGTTTTTATATCCAGGTATACTTTTACTACGATTACATTATGAAATTACATTATTTGTTTGGGGTCATTGTCATGCTTAAAAATGAGGCTGTTGTCAGTCCAGTGCAGTCTGTGCTCGTTTTTTTTTTTCCAGTTTTTTCAGGGAAATTTTTTCAAACCTTACGCTAAAGAAACTGAAACAAATGTTATGTTTTTACAAACAGGATGCTTATTTTTGGCCAGCACCATCTTTAATGATGAAAGCTGTAAGCAAACAGTTGTGACTTTGATTTAAATTCAAATTTAAATGAGCTGCAGCGTTCACATATTGGTATCTGCATTGCCGAATGGTGCTTTTATTCAGGCTGGGCTCTGTGTTTTCTCAAGCCAAAGAAGCGGCCTCTTCCTATCTCATGGAAAATTGGAATTATCCCTAAAAGCTGCAATATGCATCTAATAACAACACGATGCCACGGTGCATTACAGACACCGCTGTTGCGATAAGAAATACATTACTGGAAGCCGGTGGAGATAGTTCAAAGCAATTCTTCACACCTTTCAAAACTTTTATGGACTATTTTTTTCTTTTTCTTAGGACACTTCAAACTAGCAGAAAAAAATTACAGATTATCTGGAAAGCTGCCCCCCCCCACCCCACCCCACACACACACACACACACACACACACATGCAAACACACACGCACAAATAAGGATTTTAATTATCTGTTCCTTTGACCAGGCAATCAATGGAGTGCATAACAATGTCCATATCAGATGAGGCAGTGTTCTGCACAGGTCAGATAGAGATGCTTAACGGATTGCTCAAATCAATTCTGATTGGTTCCCGCTTGCCGTGTGTGGGTAACCGTTTGTGGTGTAATTAATTCCTCCACAGCCATACTTTGATAGTTACTGCAATACAAGCTGAGAATTTCAAACAGATGGACTTTAGCGAGCAAGAAGCAAGCATACGAGCACACAGTACATGTGTAGGCTATATAGCGTTTGCACCACAGTGTGTATTCCTTTGGGAGGGATATACAAAAGAGAAAACACTCTGCTCTGAAAAACACACACACACACACACACTCCTCCACTAATGAATATTTGAAGCAGTTTGGATTTCTTCTTCTGTTTTACTGACTACTAAAGAAATAGTTGGCAGGACAGCAAATAAACACATTTCTGGCTGTAGCTTCATGCTCTCACCATGACAGTGGTATGGATTTTTAATTTATAAAGCAAATCTTCCCAAATGTCAAAGTCTAAATTTAGCAAAGCGAGCAGTGGCCCTGCTTGGCTGCTTCGTTTCAGAAGACGAGCTGCATCCAAGGCTTGACATAATAATCCACCAGATGGCTCTGTGGCCTTGCCATTAAAAGTGCCTCGAACACAGCTGTTGCATTACTTTCATACATAAAGCACACACACATGCGCGCCAACACACACACGCAATCAAAGACACCTTCTCCAAGACACTCCTGTCCATACATATGTATTCTCTCCATCACCAGCATGAAATGAGCTGCTCCAGTGGATCAGTTCTCCCTGCAGGCGCTATGAATCGAGCTCAAGCCTCTCTTCTGTCCTCCACACACACACACACGCAAACTGAAATCCCACTGGCCACCTATCATCGTTCTGATTCAGCGCTAAATGTTGGCACTGTTGTCTGATCCAAACACCTGCCAAGCTCCAAACATCAGTAAAACTTCTCTTTGATGAATAAATCAATAGGGCTCAGCCCCTACACTGCCTGGTCATTCTGATGTACAGCATTTGAATGCCTCTCTTATATTCAGTTTACCCCTGCTGCAGATCGCTGGATATTTCTCACTATGTGCCAGACAAACTTTAGACTGTCTTTTGTGTTGTAGGCCACAATAAAATGTACAATGTGTGTGAACATGCACAAATGTTCTTTAATTCAATGCATGTTGAGGTCCTGCGGCCTCTCTATCCACTATTCATAGTCTTTTTGGTTATCTGTATTCCTTTGATCATCATTTCACACCAGTATTAAAACTGGTAATATATTTCCCCTTTAGAGGTATGAGGAAAAATGTCCAAATTGTGATGAATATGGGCTTTCTGGATAAAATCCTTTTGCAGTCTTGAGAGCTTGAAAAAGAAGGCCAGCTCTGTCTTTATCTGGATAACTGAGACAAACAGACAAACTCTAATCTATGAAATTCCAGCCTGCATTTTCATTTAAAAATAATTTCATTCAAACGGATGCCTGGAAGGTTTCATCACACCAGCTCAGAGAGTTAACATTACGGCTGCTTTGTCGAGAACAAATCAGTCACGTTCCAAAGCCTCAAACCTCAAGCCTCAAACAAGGATCATAATTTACAAAATAAAATTTCTACTGTGTTCAGGAAGAGTTTAATCTATCAGTTCATACCATGAACTCATCAGGTAAATGCTTCCTGAGGTGGCAGATCAAAGAAGTCTACTGGTTGTTTTCACATAGGATTCTACACAACCGAAGCTTCCAATGAGTCGCCCCCTTGTGGTCATTACAAAGAATGAATAAAAAATATGAAATCCAATGCCGCATTGCTTTAAACCTGCAGCCTGTGCTGATCACTCAATAATAAGTGTATCCTCGAAGTGTATTAAAGTGTAACATTTTACTTTCTAATTACATTACTTTCCTAAAAAAAAAAATGTAGTAAACATCACCAAAAATCCAAGGGTACTACTTCACAGTCTCCTTCATCCTTGCGTGCTGTGTTATTTTTCAGCTTTTTGAAAGCTGGCACAGATCAGGGGAAAGACGTGAAGCCCCTGGCTGTATTAGAGTACAGTGCCAACTGCCCAGTTACAACCAACATACTGAAAGACTATAAAAAGTGTAGCAAAACTTATCTTTAACAGGCAACAGTGCCATGAGACAATTGCAGTGGCAAAACATTACCAGGAGCTACATTTGGGTTTGGTCCTTACAGCTGTTTGCAGAAGTCTTTCCTCTGAGCTTATTAAATACCTGCAGCCTGTAGGTTTTAGAAAACACAATGCAATAGTACATTTTGTCTGGGGACTATTTTTAATGGAGGAATAACTTCGATTTGGTGTATCGTTAGAAATTTACATAAGTAGTGCTGCAGGACGGTGTTGGTGGAACCAGGTGAAAAGAGACACCACTGTGTGCTCATGGTAATGGAAGAACATATTTCCCTGTGTGGACTGGAGCGCACTGATTAGTTTTAATGTGAGACAATGGAGCTCTATGGCCTAGAGCAAAAACACATATACTTTGGTACACAAACAGTATTATTAGTTGGTTTTCATCTAGTTATTGGATTTGATGACAATAAAAATATGTAGCATACCATATTACCTTATGTTCATTCCACTGCCACTTTGAAATAAATCATACACATCTCTCCATTGCTTAAAGAATATACTGGGGGCAACTTACTAAAGCCTTCTGGAAAAAAAAAACATCTATGTCAGAAGGAAGGACAATTTCCAAACAAAGGAGTGCTTCTGAGAGAAAAATCCTGCGTTGTATAATTATGCACATCCATGCATCACAAGAGCCTCAGAGCATTGTTTTGTATTCATATTGTGTGTGATTTAGTATGCCAAGGAGTCCCTGCTGTTTTACTGTCAAGGCTCTGAATATCAGCGTTGTTCTTGCTGATTATACTGATATGTGAAAGATGAGAGGCAGATCTGAGCGCGGGGAATGCAGATAGGCGCTCTGCCTTATATAAATTCATAACATTATGAACAGATCAATTGAATAAACAGACAACAGCCCAGTCAGATATGAGGAGCTGTAAATGAAGATGGATCATCTTCATCTTGTCTTTGCGATGCAGTCTGAGGGGTCATGTGAAGATCTAAGCAATGATGCTTGCACTTTAATCACCAGAGGGGCGCATATAGCTGTATTCATTGATCACACCACCCTACACGGTGACTCCAAACATTTTCGGTCATACCAAATGGGATCACTTGCTGCGTGTTATACTGCATAAAAGCATTAAGCAAAGTCCTCAATCTTGCACAGTCAAAGAATTGAAAATCGATTTTTCGACGGCCGCTGGTGGGAGTAATGATGAACCCAGGAGGAGGGGTCTCTGTGTGACCTCTCGTTAGCCAGTCCTGCTCACAGTAAGTCCTCCATGCTGACAGTGTGAGCTTACGCCAGCAGAAAGGCCTGTATATGTCAGACCCAGCAAGGCCTGGAAGCAATAAAAAAAGCACTGGCTGCGACCCCATAGCGCACAGGGTGATCCCATGACTGCATGAGCAGTTTGCTATTATCTTTAGTTGCGGTGTGACATTTTCTTGTTCTGGTTTCACCGTCTCCTGCTGTCTATAGCATGAGCCCCCCTTAGCTTTGCTATCTCTGATTTTGGCATAATTTCCTCTTATTCCACTTTCCTCCTGCAGATTTAAAAAAAAAAAAAAAGCCTGACATTGCCCTACATTCAGACATCCTCAGAAGGTACATTTAAGTGAGTCACTGCTGCTACCGAATTTAAAGCCTATTTTGTATGAAGACAGTAAAGAGTAGAAATCTTTCTAAAAACCACTTCTTTGTAAAGAGACACAAACCTAATGTAAACTTGAATTAAGCCTGTAACGTGTATCATATTTAATACATGAGGTTTTGTGATTTCTTTTAGATGTCTACATCATCAAGATGATTTTTTTTCTGGAAAATATGAATAAATTGGACAGAAAAGCCAGATATGCAGAAATTATACAAATTAAAACTCATATATTAATTAATTATAGTTTATCTGTTTCACCAGCATAGCCAGTTTCCTAAGTTCTGCCATTAGATATGTGCTATCACCTTCAGTTTTTGCTCTCACACTGTCTAAATCAATCTCGTGACAAAAATATATTTATTTTCAAAAAAAGAAGAATATTTTTTTCTCATAATGCTTAGCCTCAAACAGATCTTTCTGTTAGTGGTTCTCAAAGAGCTAATGTTTTTGATAAAACATTACAAACAGATTTGTGTTTCTTGCTTAAAGCTCTTTGTAGGAGTCTTTCCTCTGAGTTTACCTCCAACCAAGACAGACAACACAAAGCAGAAGAGTTGCACACCAAACTTTAAATAACATTATTACTTTTTCAGGAAAACATTTTATAAATGACACACATGATTTGTGAAAATCTGACAGTAAATCGGCAACATTGTCTTTAACTCACACAGTCACAGTTTATCTGTTTGTAGCATCAATTCGTGGTTCAAGTTCTGAGCTCTGCACAGAACTATCAGAAGATTGTACTACTAGTTAAAGTGTGACCCTTTTAATTCACTTTTTGATTATTTTTCTACTCTAATTTAAAGTCAGCATTCTTATTGCATGCCTGGATGTTTCCCATAACTATGGTGACCTCACTCAACTCACATGTGTGACCTCAACTATGGTGACACATGGATAGAACTTTCAGTGTAAGGAAGTCATAAATAAATGAATTCAGTTGTTTTGTCAGTTTTGGACTGACAATTGTTTCATCAATTTTCACCATTTTGGGGACTTCAGGCTCCACAGAGGTGTTTTTCCCCCTTTCAAATACACAGAGACAGTCATGCACATTAAAGGTATTTTGTCAGAAACACTGCCAATCTTGCTTCTGACTAAGATGAAAAACACAAAAATTGTGGCAACCACATTTTAAACAGAAGGTAATCACTGTAAGGCAAAATTATACAGTCCCAATCAAAAATTGATAAGCCCGTTTGAGTTTACGCATTGTTTTCAATAAATTGCATGCTCAAAAAATGATTACCACAGTCCCATTCCTTCTTGTTGCAAGGTGAAGTTGTACTTAGAACCTTGTTCAGATCCAACAATGCAAAATATGATTTTTTTTTTGCCATTTTTCAAGTGGTGTTAAACTTTTGATCAGGACTAATCTAATTCATCTAATGATATATATATTACATGACAGCAGAACTTTTTTTAATGCCCTGTATTATTTTCCCCTTCAGTCTCCGGCATGTACATCAGTATTATTTTTTTAATGGCATTCTGAATGGGTAAAATAATGGCTCTGATTTCTGAAGGTTATTCAGAAATGCCTGCTGATGAGAACACTGTGCTTTCCCATCTGGTAGAGAGTTCATCAGGCCAACTCGACTCTGAACAGGAGCTGCATTTGAAGGGCAAAACTCCTTTTCTTTTAGGCGGAGCAATGGTGACTTCTGCTGGCAAGAAGAAGGAAATGCATGAGCAGGGCGTTCACATAAAACAACAGCTTTCACTGAGGACGATCCAGAGTCCCTCATGCACAACTTTCTCACAGACAGAACAGCAACAAAGATCTTCTAACACCCGAGACGTGGCACGCTGCTGCTCTCAGGAGACGTCGCCGCGGTGTATATATTCAGTAGAGCATCTTAACCAATGCACACTGAATTCGCTCTACATTTATCCTATCTGAAAGGATGCCGAAGGCTTGCTTATTGTGTGTGAGAATCTAACCATCACCTTTGGTTATTCGTGCAGCTCACATAAATAATTCTGAACACAAAGACGAAATTGCACAGGGTGTCTTGATTGGATCGGATATTCAAAGCACACACCATTCAGAAAGAACGGGGTTTGTATTTAATAGAGTTGATGTCAGCAGCAGTTCTGTTAATATGCACAGAATGAGGGACAACTGAACAGCATTCACCTCAATGAGAAGCAATAGGAAGCCCATTAAGCTCCTCATTTCTTTCATTCAGGCAGGACACAGAGCAGCTTTTCGCACCGTCCCACCCATGCATCTGCTTTCTGCTTCATCCCAGGCTCAAAGCAATGGAAAATGCATTTTTGCACCTATGTCTGCTCGCTGTATTCAATTTTCTAGGATTGGTAATCAGCAAATCCCAGAGGAAACTGATTATTGGCGACCGATCCATCTCTGCCAGGTTTACATATTGACTGGCGGCCCGAGCAGCAGCAACAATAGATAGAATTGACATTCAGAGAAGGGGACAGGAGGGCACACATATTGTCTAAAGATATTGAAAAGAATTGGTTGTGCCCCCTAATGGAATTATCGCTCCGTTTTTCTCCCCTGCTTTAAGAGACAGATTGAGGTGTTATCTCACAGCTGAGGGAGGGGTTATTATTTTCTGGCCAATATCCGTGTCTCTCCCGTCACAGTGGCCTATCAGGTGTCCATTTTTTTTTCAACGAACCATTTATCAAGCTGATTCTCTACAACCTCGCTCCCCTCTCTAGGATTTTTTTGGTTTATGTTCAGCTATCTAGAGAGAATATAAATAAATAAGTCAATGCCTTGGCAACTACATATCACCAGATTTCAGTTACACGTGTGTCTGTGTGACTGAGTTTTTAAGTGTGAGCTTTATTCACAGCGGCCCGAGTGTGAATGAGTAGGTGTGAGTAAAGTTATTATTTATGTGTGTGTGTTTATGGGACTGAATCACAGTAACTACCACAACAGCCACACACAGATTTATTTCATTTTTACTCAGAGTGACTGCAAAAAAACATGTTTGTTTCCCTGTTTATTTTTAACTCTGTTATTTTTAAACCTGCGCGTTTGCTCGGAAGTAACAGGTCTTCCTTTGTTACCTTTCATACAGTGATTTTATGTCTCAACACTAATACAAAGACCTCATGTGAGAGGATTGTATCTTTCTTTACAGTGCGATGTAGGACATACAATCTCCAAAGACTTAAAAGCATAAAAATCTTTTGGCTCTGTTCACAATGGGGAAGCAGAATTCGGATAAAGCCACTAATGCAGCAAAAGGGAATACCTGGAGGTGAGGAGTCAGTCACAGAGCTGTCTCAAGATTCATTTTGGCCATTTTTATTGAGGTACAGTGAGCCATGTAAGCTGTTCATAATAAAGAAATTTTCCACTGACTTTATATTGAACTTCCATGGGGGTGGGCAGCTTGTGAGAGACAGATCATTATAAGAACGATGGAAGCTGAAGCAGTAGAGGCGGCTACATATTCAGGTTTTTAATCCACACGGATTTCCATTTCCCATAATACAATTCAGTTGTGTTTTTCAGTAAGTGCAGATTAAAGTTTTTGAATCATTGTAGCACTGAGGGATATGTGACATAAGCTTAATTATTGGGTTATATTTGCAAGTGTGCCTGTGTGAAGCCGAAAATTAGCCTGTACAATGAGTGTAATGTTAGCTTTGGAGAATGCAGGGATTTCATAAGGTAACCTCAGGGACTAAAAAAAAATCTGTCAGTGTGGAAGAGCTAGAACCTGTAGTTCATTGAAGGCTGACTTCAAAATCAAGTCAGATCTCACAGACTTTTATGTTAAAATTCCCAACTTTGAATCAGAATTAAACATGTTTGTAGCTTGCTACGGATTGGGTCTCTATGGCTATTCCCCACCCCCCCACCCCCTTAACATCAACTCTTTTAATACTGATCTGTTTCAACTGTTCTGAGAAGAGAGTGGACCGGTCACTTCTAGCTCCAAAAACCAAGAAAATGCAAAACTCAAGGCATAAAATCAGTTGGCCACAAAACACTAGGTGATGCTATGTGGTTGTGTCCATCTTTGACATACAGTCTGTGTCTATAACAGAGCTGTCCACAACTATAAGCATAGCATGGGTGCAGGTTAGTTTCAGCAGTACAGTGCACTCAGCAAACCAAAATAATGATAAATACACCATGGCATGCAACAGCACTACGAACCAAAAAAATGTGTTATTATTTGCATATGCTAAAGAATAAAGAGGATTACTGTCTTATAATTTCCACCAAATGTCACTTGGGCAAAAAGAGCCTTAGCCAGGGAAAATTTTAAACTAATGTCCAGAAGCACAAGTTGAGCAGGATTATTTCTCAGCTGTATATGTAAATTGAACCGTTCTGAAAATTATTTTTAGCTGCATAACAAATGCATGTAAATGACAACGTCTTACATGTTGATTAGCTGTCTGTAAGTTGCAAAGCCCGGAAAATATTCTGAAAAAAAAAGATTAGATTACCTATTTTCTGAAATATATATGTAAATGAAAGGTAAGCAAATTATAACCTGGTTGACTAACCCTTTAAAGAAGCTCACGAGTGCTTCTTTAAAGCCATGCTGTTTGTGTTTCTAGCTCTTTAGTATTCAGAGGGTCGATATGGTGGTTCAGGTTGGAAGACTCGTCACTATAAGCACAACATGTGCTTCTTTGATTGCAGCCACCAAATATAGAGCGGTGTATAACTGCATGTCTATTTTAATTTTATCCATCCTTCTGTTCGTGCCGATAGCTTTTGAGTTTTGTAGGAAGCTTTCAGTTATGCACCAACCCACTTCAACATCGCTACGCTTCTTTATAGATATAACAAAGCCCTCTGCAGAGCCACAAAATGCACACAAACTGTGTTTAAAAGCAACACTGGCAGTATTAGTTGTATCCCCTACACTAGGTGTATAAAATCAAGTAAATCTGCTTTTGTTTCCTGCAGCTAACTCAGGTAATCACAACTGACTGATCTCTTAACCTACATTTCAGTCAGACAGAAGTGTGAAGTGGCCCCTTTACTTTCGTTAAAGCGGAGCCACAATGGCATCCTGACGAAAACCTTGAAATCAAAATTTTGGCTAACGGTGCAAAACCCATCTTATCTTTCCTCTATAAAGCAGAGTATCAAAGAACACTTTGAGATCAACAAGCTTATTGACTAAAAGGAAAGAGAAAAAAACTGCTTTTCTGGACTTCACTACTATTCAACAAGCACATTTCTGCTCTTTCTTCAAACATACTCATCTACTGTTCAGCCCTACAAGTGCAAAGGTACAAAAAAAAATCAAGGCTGCCAATAAAACCTTTCCATCTCTCTACAGTTTATATTCGCAGACTGAAAAGAAAAATATTACAGGCTTTACATGTAAATCACTTTTTTTTTTTAACTTTCTCTTAAACTTGAGGCCTTTCTAGCGCCCCTCTTTTATTATTTAAAGTGGTTCAAAAAAAAAAATGTTTTTGTTGCTGTGGATGATTTTTGCAGCTGGAGCCCTGAGCCACCCAGCACAAGCTGTCAGAAAAGTGCAGCCCTTTAACTGAGCTCCTCACAGGGTAAACGGGCTGTAACGAACAGAGGCTTATTTAAGGGGACGAGGGAACATGGCAAGATAAAGAAAGTATTGCAGGCACCAGCTGAATGTGCCATAAACCAACTACAAATAATCACTATACTTTGCGCCTCTTCAGATGGTTTAATTATGGGTTGTGGGAGACAGGCCGCAGCTTGCCATCACTACTGAACCCAGCTCAGCAGTCAGCTATTTAATCATCACAGTATCATTTCTCCACCAAAGCAGCCCCACTGTGTCTTTGCCAGAGACAAATGTGCAGCAGCCTTTGCAGTGGAGGAGAGGGTCACTTGAAGAGCTTACCAACAGGAAAGAGTCATGTGATCCTTCTAAACCACATCAACTGAAAACACAGTGAGAAGGCTGCCTCACCCCACATAGCGGTGTGTTAAAACACGCCTCAGGCATTTTTCATTAGTCTTGAGCTTAGCAGGCTAAATGACAGAGAACCTAATCAGATTCATGAACTATTAATTGATCCATACATATTAATCGCCTACATGAGGTGCAATTAAGACCAGGGTTTGCACGGTTTCACAGGGTGGGCTTCTCCCACACAAAACTCAACTACACCCCCAGTGCAGCCACGAGATCCCTGATGGATGTATGGGTTTAGTGATTCATGCTCCTTTAGCAGTTATTAGTGTACACCATGGCAAAGTAGCAACAGGCAGCTGTAGCTCAATAGGTAGAGCCGGTAGTTTACTAATCTGTAGATCAGTGGTATAATCCCTGGCTCCTCCAGCATGACAGAGTGTCCTTGGGCAAGGACACCTCAACCCCCCCCCCCCCCGTCCACACCCAACCCCCCCCAAACACAAAAACAA
>VURO01000854.1:2227-12349 GCA_015108175.1 Pelvicachromis taeniatus
CAAATGTGTGTTGGGTCAACTATAAGGAAAAAAAAAAAAAAAAAAGCCTAGAAGAACATGAAAATGACATACACTCGGCTGCCAGCTTACTCGGAGCGCCTAACTAAAATCATGCAGTTACTAGAATTCTTATTGATCAGAGTTATTCAGTTTTTGAAAAAATCATTTTGGTAAGGCGTTTACTAACTGTATAATCATTATGGAGAAGTCAATTTGACTGTATACAAGCAATGTTTCTATTCACACTGGTATTGAGCACAAACACATTCAACTACATCCGACAAAATGACTGTACAGTTGAATTTTTATCTAATACACTGGCAGCAAAGTGTAATTTTGTAATAATACTGAGTAAATACCTCTCAGAAACAATCATAGATGAGTAACTTCGAAGTGCAATCATCTAGAGGACTTTAAGAACAACTCATGAGATCAAAACTGATGGGACAGCACATTCTTTTAACAGGGGCATTTTTGCTTCCAAACCATAATAAAGAGCGCAGCTTGCTGAGGCCAGGCAACTGTTGGGAGTGCCCTCTTTCAATTCTAAGAAAAATAACACCCAATTATCAAGAAAAATGCTATCTTGCTACCTGAAAGAACATGTAAGATTTCGAGGACAGCGCTGGGACAACAGAAACTTAAAACAAATAAGCTTAATGTTTTCAAAGTTACTGCAGCTCATACCTCAAACCTCTCAGCAAATGGATTATTAGAACATTGAATTTAATAACTAGTATTATGTACACATACATACATGTATAAAATAATACATGACATTCTCATGTTCACAGTCCTAAGTGGAAACCTAGTGTTACATAATATTCACGGAAGGAACAATAGCTTTGAGAGAATAAACTGATGACAAATCGTCATATTACAAAAAAAAAAAAAAGAAGAAAAAAAAGCACACTGCATAATTAATTTTGCCGCCATTAAATTAAGTGCCTGTTAACATAGGAGAAGAGGGAAAACAAATCAGTGCATACTGTATTTATATATATATAAAAAAAAAAGCATAAAAAAAAAAATATGTTACACGATTAAGGCTACTGAGAATGCTTGTTCGAAAAGGCCATCCATTAGACAATAACTGAAAGTGGTCGACAGCAAAACTGTGATTGTCTCATGTGCAAAAAAACAAAACAAAAAACAAACAAACCAAAACAACAACTGTACCCATTGTCCTCAAACTGCTCATCATTATTAAGACATGAAATATGGAATTATCCACAGCGTTGGACATAAGAAAAAAAAAAAACCAAAAGTTTTGATAATATATGATATATCCATATATATATTCATAATATACACCATGTTTTGATGTCACTGTCTGTGGGATTTGCATAACAGGATACCATAGCATAGTTCTGAGTCAGTCAGGATGGCTGTGGGAATGTAGGTATGCCTTCAAGGGTCTTTCAATATTATCCATCAAAAACTGCTGGTTAGGGAATTACTACGGTTCCCTCTTTAACCCCCATTTTTCCCACTTGAGAGGCGGTAATCTAGTGACTTCTTCTCAAGTCATGTAGGCTGCTCCAACACGTGTTTGTATCAGGAATAATGACACAAAACTGCCAGCATGACATCAACTTGCACAACATATTTTAGTCTCACAGTACCAGGGCCAGACAAGAGCTTGTGAGGACTCAACCGTGTCTCGGTGTTCTGTTCTCTCATGGCAGCATCTGACATGGCTCTTTAAAGCATACATTCATAGTTTTCTCTTGGATGAGAACAAAGGAGAGTGGAGGCTCTGGGAGGAAAGAGGTCTTGCAGAGGTGGAGATGTCAGAAAGGAGGTCACTTTAATCACCCGTCCATGTATCTGGTCTGATGTGGCAAGTCTTTCCACAATGGAGCACACTAGTATGTCCTCTTGATTAAAGGGGAATGTAAACATACAAGAGAGCATCTTTGGCAGAATACGAGGAGTCTCTTTGGAGGTAGTGGGTGAAGGGTGAATGTGGGATGGGGGGGTTGCAGCAACAAAGTGTCAGAGGCAGAATGTGGCCAGAGTGTAAAAACCTATGTGGGAGCCAGATGCTCCTGAGGGTTAGTCCTATTAGAGGCACTTCTGTGGTCTTGGTTGCATTGACTGGGTGAATAGTCCACTTCTGCTTCACTCTGTTCCACTGCTCCATCAGTTGCAGAGGTCAGAGGAGGTGTCCTATGTACAGTCTCTGGGATATGGGATGCTCCATGTGGGGGCTTCGAAGATAGATTTTCTGCTTCTCTCCAGAAAGACCTGCTAAGTGAATCTGCAAAGAAATACAACAACAATAGCTGTTAAAAACAATAGTGCCATTCAGTGCCATTTGCATTGGTGTGTCTTACCTTAAGTTCAAAAAGAAATTTAAACTCATTCTCCCCCTGAATGAAGCAAGTATGTAATCTCTTCTGTTTGTTTGTTAGAAATCTAGTCTCCAGGGTTTTCAAGATATAATTTCAGGTATAATTTCAAAAACATTATCAGGGTTTCAACATCAATGTTACAGCAAATGTGAAAAATCAGTAAAAACTTTATATTGCCCAATTTTTATGAATTGTCTTCAAACTTCACAACAGTACACAAGGCCTTGGTACCATGGTTGGCTAAGCATTTGGTGCTAACACTGAAGGTTGAGGTCAAAGGCCCAAGGTTTTTCCATTTTCAAATATTCTATTCATATTATTAAACCAAACACTAAATGTGTAGTAAGAGCTTGTTAGGCTTTCACAAAGTAACTTTTTCCTCGGTGGGAAGGGCATGGTAATTTGAAATAAACTTAGGATGTGAACATATTGATGTAAAAAGTAGAACTGAAATTTTTGTTTACAAAACTCACCATAGTGCTCTGGAGGAGTATGGCTGCTTAGTCTTTTATCATGTGAGGTGAAAAAGACAGAAGAGTCCTGATTGCTAATGAGGCTATTGAGAGCTGCATCCTCATGCTGGGCATGCTCACTGAGGTTCTCCTTCAGACCTGGCACAGTCTTATCCAGTGGATCATCCTCCCCCAGATAGGCATAGGGACAGTATTCCCGTGTGCGAGAGTAGATGTTGGCATTGTCATAGCAGTCAGAGCAAATGACTAGAGGACCTGCACCGCCTGGCAACAATGAAACAAGTATATACATAAGCACATGGCACCGTACCGTGAAACTATCGAAAAGGTAGATTATATGGTTCCACAGTTTGAAAAAAAACCTCTGAAATTCTTTTTGTTTTTTATAGATTTTCAAGACCTGGAACAGAATTTTACATTTTAAAAGAATCTGCATACAAACCAGTACACATTTAAAAAAATAAATAAAAAAAATGCATATTTAAGTTTAGCTGTATTTCAAGATTTTGGTTGGTTGGCTATAGAATACAAATTTGATAACTCAAGTAATTGCAGTCAGTGCTGAAATATAATACCTATAGCCAAGGCTGTTGCTGGTGAGGTAACAAGCCCAACCACTTGTGTTAATGACACTCACCTGGGGGGACTCCAGCTAGTCCCTCACGAGGCTCCCCAGGGTGGAAACTGCTACGGCCAGTAAACAGAGAGCCAACCCTGCAGTGCAGCATGCTGTTCCCTTCAGTTTCCACCTCACTGCCTGTGTCTCCATAACACACACCTGGGAGCAACATGATAATTAGTTACAGTTTTATTTCAGCAGGGATCTGATCCAAAACATAAGCGAAGAAATAGGAACCTAAGAGACACTGGAATGTCCCAAACAACTGAACACTTAAAAGCTACATTTTAAAATGTGAAGTTTCTGTTTTTGTCATTTCAGCACTGCCTTGTTTACAAGATGGTGTATGTTGTATGCTTTGTTTCTTGCAGTCTGGTAATCTTGTGCTGTCACAAACATGCTGTGCAGTCTTGTGACCACAATGTTGACATACCCCCACTGCATAAAAACTAGACTTAAAAAAAATGTGAATCAAATTAGTTTGTGTTCAATCAAAAGTCATTTTCAACAGACCACAACATTAAAAGAAATTGTTACTTAAAGTTTACATTAAAGTAGCTGGTTTGTAGCTGCAGAAGGGAACTACTGTTTTCTGTTTCAAACTCAAAGCGAACATTACCCACCGTCTGTGCCCTTATGGACATATCCATTAGAGAGGGGAGGCATGAGCTGCTGGTGGCTTCCAGCCTCAGAATTACTGTAACCCTCCTGAGGCTCTGACAAAGTACCCTGAGAGGAAAGGTAGCTGGGAATATCTGCTGGCAAATTCATCTCATCTGTAACGGAAACAGATTTCAGTTCTATGGCATAACTTCAAAACAAAGTGTCCACAGAAACATTTCAGTTTACAAACAGCCGTCTTTTCTGGATAAAGCTTTAAATAAGGCACATTTATTTTATAGGACAGACAGCTGTGTGTCCAAACTACTTACCTGTGTTGGTAATACTGTAGTCCTCACTTTTCCTACGCATGTGATAGATAACAATGACCCAGACCAACGAAGTACCGACCACACAGCACACCACCACAATCACCACAATGCCCACAGTGGTCCAGCCATCCTGGTCATACACTGTGCCTGTTTCGCAATTTGGTGATGGCGAGACGCTCAAGTAGATGTGGCCACGCTCTGTACCCAAAGTATTAGACATGATGCAGGTGTATTTGCCAGCATCAGCTGGACCAGCATCAACAATGATAAGAAGTTGATTGGCTGCAGCAAAGAAGTGGCGCTCTGTTAGTACCAAAGGCCCATCATCTTTGGTCCAGTTGAGACGAGGAGCAGGGCTGCCTCCAGCTATACACTGAAGCACAGCAGTTTCACCACGGGCCACTGTTCTGTCTTCCAGTGGCCGCATGAAGGATGGCGTTTCTGCAGAGGAAATGGGGGGGGGAAAGAAAGAAGAGAGGATGAACTCATTTTTGATTGAATAATGATTACCAAAGTCATCCGTGACCAGTTTAGATGGATGTGTGCTATTTTTAACAATTTTTCTCCAGCACTAATATTTAATGATTGATCACAAACTCTGCCAATTATTATAATGACTGACTTGGACAGTCAGTCATTATATACTCCTGCAAGTAGCTCAAGTCACATTTCGCAAGTATATTAATTAAGAAATATAATAGTATATTTGATTTCAGATATGCTCCAGGCAGTCTCCTTTAAATATTCCACATGGCCATGTTATAACAAGGCCATGTGGAATATTTGCGCTTACGTCACCGTTAGTTAAAAATGGCAAGGCGGCAATACATAAACAAGAGCTTGTAATGAGCAACAGACATAAACGAGCGGTCAATTGAAGTAGAGTGAGTCATCTGAAGTGACCCCAGTAGGAAAAAAAATTTTTTTTTTTTGAGTGTCAAAAATGCCTGCAAACCCGTGGGGACCGGGATTTTGGTCCCCACATAAGAGGTTAATACCCCCACCTCCCCCGTAACAAACACACACACAATGAGCAAAGAACTCGGTTGACTCACCCAGAACAGTCAGAGTAGCATTTGCCGACAGGCTGCCAGCAGCATTCTGAGCGGTACAGCTATACACTCCCATGTCTTCCGTTTTCACTTTAGCAATGAAAAAGACATCATCATCGGGCATCACATGCATCCTGCGCTCTCGGGCAGCAGGAAAGTCAGTGCCTCCATCTTTCTGCCAAGCAATCTGTGGTGATGGATGGCCTTCAGCAGCACACTCCAGCCTGGCTGTAGTCCCGGTCCGGATTGTCAGATCCATGGGAGTCTTAAGAAAGGAAGGCATCTCTGAAAGATAGACAACAGAAAGTCAAGGGTGGAATACAATGATACAGACAGAAACAAATCCTGATATATATGGTATATGTATGAAACTGAGATAAAACCTTAGGGTACCAGTCATTTATTTTTTTCCCCAGTTACTGTACTGTCAAATGGGTAGCAATACTACTTAACAAATAAACTATATACAAGTATCAACTTCATGCAGATATATTGCAGTGAATCGGCAAAATCAGCAACCCAAACGGGGTAAGGCAACAAGATGCATAAAAAAATAACAACAACAAAAAAAATGGCCATCACTGATCACATTCATTTAAAGGGATGACACATCCTCACCATTGACAGTAAGCTTGGCCCTGTTGGAGTAATTGGAACCAAAATGATTGGAGACCACACACTGGTAACGCCCCTCATCAGTGAAGTTCACATTGAGGAGGTGAAGCACAGTGGTATAGATCAGCTCTCCCTCTTGGTACCGGGCATAATTTTCCACTTCTGCATCATACAGCACCTCCCCATCCTTCCGCCAGGCTGTGGTCATTGGTGAATCACTGCTGCTGGACGCAATGCAGCTCAGAGTCACATTGTTTCCCCGCAGTGCAACAGACGTCTCTGGGTGAGTTGTGATCTGAGGCTTGGGGAAATCATCTGTGTGTTTGGGGTGAAAAAACAAAAGAAATAAAGGAAAAATTTTCTAACTGAAATATAAGATTTTAAGTTCCACATTAATGCAACATACTATTTTTTTTTAACAAATACAGCTTTTCATAAAATTACAAGTTAGAAAAAAATATTCTGCAAATTTTAGATGTTTTTAAGTGAAATAATCCACTGGACACTCTCAAAACACCCAACATAAAATTCATGTTAGTTTTTTCTTCCATACAGCAATAAACATTGTTTTATGTTTTTTGTGCTTATTCAATACATATACCTATAATGGCAGGCTGGGAATAATTAAAGCAAGAAAAAAGACTGACCACAAACAAAGTCTTCTGGGCTGATGGACAGGACACTGCGACCAAGCAGAGTCACAGGATGGGCACAGACAGCAGTGACAGACTGCTGGAACTGGCTGTCTGTCAACCAAGGACCCAGCCACTGCATGTGACAGTCACACAGCAGGTTGCTTGTGTTCAGGACACTGAGAATAGAGGAGTAATTTGGGAAGCATGAGATGAGTCATGGTAAAATAAGATGGAATTATTCTACTAATGAAGTATGAGATTGAACCACTGGAAATAAAGGGAAAATTAATCTGGGATTTCAGGCATTCGTGAACTCACTCTTCAGAGAGTTAATATAATTTATTATTTTAGTAAAAAAAACCTCCACAAACTAGCTTAAAAAGAAGATTTAATTTTAAATCATTTAAAGTGAGGCATTTACAGATATACGGATATCTAACAACATATCAATGAGTTACTTCAATGGGTGATGAGTTATAGGTTTCAAATAAGCTATATTCCTCACACACACAGGTAATTGTTATTGGTAAACATCTAAATCTGTTTATAAAGCCTTTTAGTCAACCTGTCAGCTGGACCATGGCAAAAGGATCTAAATTGGATTCAGTGCTATAAAAAGCCTCCAGAACTGCGCTCTATTTTTTCTTTTGTACAAAAATACATTTTAATTAGAGAAATGCAGCCATCTTCTTCTAGTCAAGTTATCAAACCAAGCCTATTTATCCGCTTGCAAAGCAGATACTGTTAAATTCTATTAAGGTAGCAGCCTAATTACTAATAAGAGGATATGAGTACTGTCATGATACATTTCTGAGTTTGACAGCAGCTGGGGCATTTAGCCAGCCACTGCCTGAGAGACACTCCTAAGATGGGTTGATCAAAACCTCTAAACAGTGAGAGACTTTGCATTTCTGCTCCCTTTCCTTGCACACAGGAGACAGCTGTCCTAACTAACTAAAGGCTGCTGCAACTCAAAAGCTAAATCAGAAGTCTTTGCTTGGCCAACTGAGAAAATATATATAATTATTAACCCAGTAATTATATTTAGCTTTAAAATTTCACCAACCAAAATAAATAAGTAAATAAAGATTTTAAATGGGGCAACAAAATTTAAATTGCTATGGTGGATCAACAATGACTCCTGGTTTCAAATCTTCAGTGATGCCAATTTAAAATGTAAATCACTGCCCCTGCAGTGTTTCTTAATCATTGTAATTCGTTTTTAATGAGGTCAATAACAATAAATCAGTCTAACAAACATTAACACAGGAAAATGCCAGCTAATACCAGCTTTTTTCTTTGGTTTTGTTTTACTTACAACACTTTCAGCTTCATATGAGACATCGCCTCTGGGTGTATCGACATGATACCATTCTTGCTGAGGTCCCTAAAAATGGGACAGAAATATGGATTAAACACACCAGTTTGATCAAATTGGCTTTTTTTCCCAGAAGTGTAAAGCAACAACAGGACAATAAACCTTTCTGCTATGTTTAAAGATTTAATATTAAACACCAAAATGACTGCATGGCTAAAAAGTATTAGATAAGGGCTTTACTCACAAGTGCTCCAGCTCCTCCAGGCCTTCAAACGCTTTCTTTGTGATGGATTTGATTTTGTTCTGTTGTAGGATTCTGAAAAAATAAAGATATTTCACAGAAGGCCAAGTGAACAGTTCAAACTAAAGGCTGCTTCTAGGCCATCTTTTATCACAAATATGAGTCACTGCTCCAGCAGCTTTTGTGAAGTCTGTTATAACATCTAACCCATCTTGCACAGCAAACTGAAATCAATTGGAGATCTAAATAAATCTTGTGTGTTAAAAACAGATCTGTAGTATATTAAACATACATTATAAATGAACCTTTCTAAAATTTTTGCAGCCATTTGTTTGATGCACTGTAAAGTATCTTAATATAAACCAGCTCTATTTCTCCAAATACAAAACCATTTTACAAACTTGCATACTATATATAAAAATAAAATCATGGCCTCACAGAGTGTTCAGCTTCTTCATGCCATCAAATACACCAATGGAGTCTTCAATGGCCCAGGAGATTTCATTATTACGGATATCTCTGAAAAGCAAAGAGACTCATATTAGATATTAAACACAGTATACACAGGGTGAACATCTAAAGGCTTCTCCTGCACAGAGAACAGAGAGCACACATTGCCACCACAGTGGCTGCCAGCAGCAGTGACTCTTCGTTAGAAGACTAACAATCTGAGACACCATACTTCCACACTATGTCACAGTTCACTGCTCCTGCTGCTGTGATGAGGGGAAATAATTGGCTCTGTTTAGCACTGAGACAGTTCATGGGTACCACTGCAAGTCCAGAGAGGCCTTGTGTTTACAGGATGGGTCATGGGCTTTTTTGTTTTTCCTTTCCTCATGCCTGGCTACCTCTGAAAGAAGTTCAGCACTCTCCAGTTCCCCTCTCCCATGAAACATCCCGGGATGGTCAAAATCCCAAATACAACCCCTTTCTCATTGTAGTTTGCTGGCTTAAAGAGAGCTCTGTGCAGCAAATAATGAGTTCATAACTTTCTCACAGATAAACTGTGGATGAAGAAGATATAGCTGATTAATTGGGGGATATTTTGCTAATCAGAATTTTAATAGCTTTTGTTGTAAACCTAAAATGTAATATGCGGCCCTTACTTAAAAAAAAACAAACAAACAAACAAACAAAAAAAAAAACCAGACAACTACCATTAACTTGTCCTCCATACTGTACCTGAGCTAGAGATCAGCAACAACAACAACAACAAACGGGTTATACCGTTAAGTAATCCATTTGTAAGGAAAGTTATGGTCACATAAAGCCACATTCTTTAAATGAGGTAACATTAAAGCACTTTACAGGCAGTCAAAACAGTGGTGCTATCCAGGAATTCCAGTACAGGAACCTTGCCCAGCCCTCACATTAAAGTGGTGAAGATGAAAGTGCCTGACACAATACCAGAACATCATGATACAATGAGACCAAGGAGAATCTCCACACTGCTAACCGCCTTCATACCAAAGCCACCTTACTGTCACCTGAAAAGAGACCCAGTGAAAAGCTGCAGTTTAGGATTAGAGCTAACCCTAACCCTAATACGTACACTATATGCACTCATTTATCCTCTCCCATTACATCAGTCCCCCTCAATACCCCGTCACCCCACGTGCAGCTCTTTCTCTCCTGTTGTTTGGTAGGAGGGCCTAAAATAGCTCTTTTGATATTGAAGGTTGCCAACACAAAGTCTAGACCAACCAACAAGTGCTTCTGACAGTGAACCTGTTCTGTTCACACATGCAAATCTGTACTTTAATGTGAATGTGGAGAGAGATTACTGACAAAAACATTGTAAACCTGAAACTTTTACTATTCGGGTGGGGATGCACACACCTCACGTAGATTTTTCACATTTTAACTCATTTAAAAAA